>JANZXP010064854.1:0-10911 GCA_027576715.1 Erythroxylum flavicans | reverse complement strand
ATTAGGGAATTAAAGATAAATTAAAAGGAGTTTTAATTTATCTAATTCTAATTATGAATTAGAATTATAATTTATAACTATGGCCAACATATTAGGAATCTAATGGATCACACATAAAAGATCTATAAAAGGGAAAATGAAATTTAAATTAAGTTGGACTTAATTGAGAAGTTTTAGTTAAGGATCAATATGTGATATTTGATCTTATAAGGACTAATTGGTAATTATGACGAAAGTTTGACTTTAGTTGTAATTTTGATAAAATCCAAAAACATGAAAAATATGATTTTTCATATGAAAGAAAAAATTAGAAAAATTTGGAGCTAGCACTTCTTACATTTTTCCTCTCAAATTTGATTTGAGTTTTTCTCTGAATAGATCTGTGGATACCATTAGATGCCGGACGATTGAACTGCTCGTGGATTGACGGATTCAAGTTGAAAGGAAAATTACAATAAGAAATCGAAACAGGTTAGTATAACTTTGTTAATTTTTATTTTATGTTTCAAATTACATTTTTGTAAAGTTGATTATATGGAAAAATTTTAAATTCATTCCGCTGCGTTTAGATGCAATCTTGTGTTTATTTTTCAACAAAAACTGTAAGCAAAAACCTATGAATGTACATCAATACTAACTCAAGTAAGAATGACGCCTTGGAATGACTAGGATTATAAACTATTTTCTGATAAAGTACTCCACAATTCGATAGGCACAAACTATTTGCAATAATCACAAGTGAAATTCAGGTGCTCCTCACTTTGGGTATATTCCTTACCAATGAACCTAATCGGAATATCAAATTAAGTTACATAAAGTGATAAATGTTTTCCCATTAATCTAAATTTAATGATAGCATGAGCTTTAGAGTGAGTTGATCTGTTTTGGTGTACTTGAGCGTTATGTAGGATAGGACAGTTGATTGAAATGTATTTTCTTCACCCAGCAGCATTAATCTTGGGATGAGATCTTTTGTGCCATTTACTCAGTTCCTACTCTGTGAGCAGATCTCATCCATATAGATAAAATCTTTTGGTACAAAGTAAGGACTGAGAAAATGGCATAGAGGATATCATTCCATTAATCTTGGACTCAACCTCATATTTTTGATCTGCAATTCATTGAGATTTGAGTAGTGGACATGCTTGTTTGGATTTTTTTTTTCTAAAACCCTCTCGTATGTGATTTTTTCTTCCATGATTTTGAAAACTAGACAGCCACCATAATGAGATGAAAAAGGGGCAACCTATTCGTATGCAAATGTTAAGGTTCCACACAAACAATTTTTATGGCTGAATTGACATCTACTTTAGCTTGACCATTGTAATTGATTGGGATACATACGGATATTGAATGGAAAACATTTGACAATAAAGGAAGAGGGTGTAGAAGGACAAGAGAAACCTTAAATTTAACACTTGGACGAAAATTTTAATATGTTAACAACAGAAATGAAAACATAAATGGTGAGTGGAAGTGAAATTTGAGGAAAATAAAATTACCTCAGCTTACTAAGTTGGTTGATGAGTGGAAACACTTGGTTTTGATCAAATTAAAACATAAAACTATTATATTAAAACCATCAAAATATCTATTTAAAAATTAAAAATTCGAATCACAGTAGTTTAATACTAATTTAATTATAAATGTTTTGTTTAATTAGGTTAGTTTGGGTTGATTTAATATTAATCAAACATTTCTAAAAGAACAATAAAAATTATTGTAATTGATGATAAAATATATAAATTATGATAATATATATTATAGTAACAATTATGATTTAACTATTATATTTGAATGGATTATTCATTAATAGTTAAAAAAATCTCTACTAAGTAGATGATTAAAAGACAATTCAAGAACTTTGACATAAAATGAAGTACTTCTATAACAATGATAACTTCCTCTTCGTGTTTGTGATCTACTTTCATATTCGTGACTTCTTTAATTCCTTTAGCTTTCATTGATATAAAAATGCTCAACTAGATAATTTGGGCACGGCACATTTCCCAACCTATTTGAGTTATGGTTACTCCCTAAAGTTTTCAATTTATCGTTTAGCATTAGATGACACTTTGTGTATTTGTGACAGACGTGGTGCATAATTAAATACACCAATTACGAAACAATAGAGTTAATCGATAATTAACGAAATTTTTATATGCAGAATTGAAATAATATAAATAACATAATATAGTTTTTTTTTTGTTTTCTCCCCTGTTTTATACACACTCGTAGTAAATCCATTCTATACTTTTCCTTCGATAGTAGACGTCTATAACTTAGGTTAATTCCAAAATATGGGAGTAGAAGAAAAACAAAAAGAGCTTCACGCTCTTAATTCACTCACCCACCTCAGAGAGACTTAGAATAAACTAGCAGACATACACAGCACAAATGCGCACTCACAATCTAAATAAACATAATGCCCACTTAATTTAAAAATAAAGAGTATTGTATAAATGAATATATTGTAATTTAAAATTGTTAGAAAAAACAGAATTGTACATAAAATTTTGTAAAAGAAAAGGGGAAAAATATAAGAGTTAATTATTTGGAATGAATTAATAAAATAAGTTTAAATAAGAAATTTTAAAATCGTCAAAATGTATAGTAAAGAATGAATAAAAAAACAAATGGATGAATGAATTAAAAAGATAAATGGATGAAATATGTGAGTGAATATTGTGAAATTTATATAGTAGGAAAGATAAAATAGTTTAGTAAAGTTTATAGGAAAAGGTGTAAATAAATGAGTTATAATATTATAGTACATAATTTAAAAAATAAAGCTATAAATTAAAAAAAATTATACGGATAAAAGAATATAATAAGTTATGGCCTAATATGTTATTTTATGATTGGCTAAATATGTATAAATAAATATTGTTAAAATTTAAAAATTGTGGGAAAAAATTAAAAATTTTTAATGTGGATAAATTTTTAGGGAGAAAATAAGCCAAAATATAAGAGTTATTTAAAATGAATTAATAAAATTAGTTAGTAAAAATTAGGAATGAAAATAAAATCAAATTTATAAATGTACAGTGTGATGTAGATAAGCATAAATAAATTAATTATAATATTTGAGTTTAATGTTAAAAAATTTTAAAAATTATGAGTCAAGGGTGTGACTTATTAAGTCACACCTGTGAAATTTAAAGAAATTAATATATTATTAAAAAGAAAAAAACAAGAGTCAGTAAGTCACACCCGTGACTAAAAGTGAATTTTAGGATTGTGCGGAGCAGATCAATGATGAATATATTGTAATTTAAAATTTTAAAAAATAAAATTTTACATAAAACTTTGTAAAAAAAGGAAAATATAAGAGTTTAATTATTTGGAATGAAATAATAAAATAAGTAAGTTTAAATAAGAAATTTTGAAAATTTAAAATCCTTAGTAAAGAATGAATAAAAAAATAAATGGATGAATGAATTAAAAAGATAAATTAATGAAATATGTGAGTGAATATTATGAAATTTATATAGTAGAAAAGATAAAATAGTTTAGTAAAGTTTAGAGGAAAAGGTATAAATAAATGTGTTATAATATTTTAGTACGTAATTTAAAAATAAAGTTATAATTTTAAAAAATTTATACGAAATAAAAATAAAATTTGTAAATGTATAGTGTGATGTAGATAAGAATAAATAAATAAATTATAATATTTGAGTTTAACGTTAAAATTTTTTTAAAATTTATAAGTCACACCCATGAAATTTAAAGAAATTAATATATTATAATATATGATTAAAAAGAAAAAAAGAGTCATGGGCCTATGACTGAAAGTGAAATTTAGGGTTGTGCGAAGCAGACCTGTGATGAATATATTGTAATTTAAAATTTTTAGAAAAAATATAATTTTTCATAAAATTTTGTAAAAGAAAACGGGAAAAATATAAGAATTGAATTAATAAAATAAGTAAGTTTAAATAAGAAATTTTAAGTTTTAAGTTTTCAAAATGACAAAAGTACACATAAAAAAACAATATGATAAATTCTTGAGTACTAACAGTATCATTGTCTACAAAAACCGTCAAGCCAAACTTTGCCATGGGATGCTTTTCATACTAAAGGCCGTTTGATCTTGCCAACTGCTGCATTTAATATTACAATAGAAAATAATTAGGATTGTTGACAATTACAAACTTATAGACAAGAGCACGAATTATCGGCAATATCTTACCAAAAAAACTGGAAGGATTTTCCTTGACTGAAGAATATTTTTTGCAGATCTAAACAGTTAGATAGACAAATGATTTCAAATGTCATAATTAAAATACCATTATAACACCAACAATCTAAAATTATGTTTTGTTAACTTAATATTAGCAAACAGACACACAAAAAGCTAGGAAATATCTAAAACATTGATGGCATGTTGAAAAATAGAAGTAACCTCTTAACTCATTTAGATAGCATGAACAAAGAAATTAAAAAGATTAGTGGACAATTAAGACAATAAAATAAAAGTTAGCAGAAGATGGCATTACAACTTCTAGTTGCAAGAAATAAAAAGGAAAGGAAGAACACTCAAATGTCCAAAAAGATAAAAAAGTGTCAGGAAAATATGAACTTACCATGGGCAGCTGATGTGGCAGTTTTCTGCGATGGCTTAAGATGTCGAGATGATCTATCACGAGATCTGGATGCAAGGGATCCAACTTTCCCATAGAAAAAAGTGCATGGGAAGCGCTGTCAAGAGGTTCAACTTCATATTTATCAAAGAACATATGTTATAATAGCAAAGAAATATACAACTAACACATGCTAATTTTTATTCGAATAGTAAATGGACATTTAAAGAACTCGATTAAAATCCCTGCAAACCAACATGGGAATTTTTGGTTTGGCATATATTTTCTGCAATCCTTTCAAGAGTGTAAGAACCTAGCTTTAAAATCAAGAAAAGATAGATGAAGCCCATATTTTCATCTATTAAGTAAAGAAAGCTTAAAAAGTAAGATGAATACCTGCTAAAGTTTGACATCCTTAAAATCTACATGGGCATTTACTTGTGTATTAAAATCATTGAAATCTACCAACATTAATTATCAAAAAATTACTTTTGATTAGTGACTTTTTCTTCCCTTCTTAGGAGGTTTATTGTAACCAATAACAGGAGAAGGGTGCAACTTCGTTTTTCCTGCACGATAATAATAAGCAAGTCAAGTTGTTTAACTTTTAAAAGACATTGGGAGAAAATTGCTCAAATAAATGGAAAAAACAAACCAATCAATAAACCCTCAAAACTAGTATGAGCTATATATTGAGTGGTCTTCATCGGCTTTTTACTTTAGGCACAATGCTCAAGTGGATGTATATTTTTCATATAACGCCCCATTCCCATTAGACATTTATGCTCGTACATCCATCAGACATTCAAGTACATACCCGACGGAAGTGACATGCTAACTATATCACTTTCACTAACTGATGGCATCATAATTTAAAACATAAATCTTATGGTCTCCAAAACACAAATTTCCTTACTTCATTTCATAAAACAAAAGATACACTGTAGCATTACATACATCATCCAAATATGTAAAATATCGACAAACTATCAGAGTCTATAACTCTGTCTACAAACATGCTACATACATGAGGAAGTATACAAAAGTTTAGTCTAAATCCTTCAATCCAACTGACCGACCTTTGAGCCATGTCTTATATCCAAAAAGTAGTACTAGATCTCTTCTAAGCTGCCTTAAAAGATATGACGTCTCTCTCGAACCTGAAAACATTGCAATTTTGGTGAGTTTTGTAAACTCAGTGAGTTAACCATCCTCGATTGTTCACCTATAACACATATCACATTAACACATACAAACACATAATTCACATCATTCATTTTTCATGTAGCATCACAAATCACTTTGTACATGAGTTTTCACATTTTTCATTCAACTCAATTCAACATTACATTGCAGTCATTCAGATCATACAATTCATGTGTATATGCAATGTTTATGCGACTCACATTAATTTATTACATTGTTATGACTGAGTGCTTTTTTTATTGTCTCGTATCTGTTGTGAATACCGGGCTCATTAATACTGTCACTTATCCGTTGGGGATACAGGGCTCATTTTACATAGTGACCTAAAGGCTCTTATCACATTCCGAGCTTTAAGCTCTTTTTCACTGGCGACTCTGGTCACAACTATTTTTATCTTTCATACATTCATATAATGAAATGCACTACACGTATTCAATCATTTTGCTCAATCAATCACATTCTCATTCTCTTTATCATTCACATTTTTCTTCGGACTTAAGTCCGGTATTCAACAAAAATGTTGAGAAAATTTATTTCATCAAATTTATATACAATGAGCACTTCCAATAGCTTTCATACATCAAACCTGTCGGACATTCAATGTCCAGAATTAGCACATACACATCACATAATAATTCAATACATAATTTAACAAACAAATAATCAAAGTGAGACTATCTTAGGTTACTCACAGTTTGCTCCAAATAGTTTATTGCCTCAAAGTCTCGGCAATGTCTGGATGTAGTCGCTCTAATTGCTCCTTTATAACATGCAACCATATACATTTACTATTACTACTTTCCACGTTCACATGTATATACGTCATGTATAATGCATGTTCAATGACAATCCCAAGTATATTTGCTTAGTACACATTTCAAATTCAATTAACAAAACCTTTCAGTCATTCTTTAACACCTAATAAACTTTGCTCACTTTAATCACCTCATTCAACATCAACTAGGTTTATTCAAGATCTCATTTAAGCCTAAATATCTTATATGGAAGCACTTAGCATTGATTAGTTCATACTTCACTTAAAAGACAACTCTTTTTCTCCATGGGTCTGGCCACAATCGTGACAGAAACTTTTGGAACTGGCAACAATCATGGTACTCCTGCCATAATTATGACAGAAGCTTTTTCTGGCCAGGCCACGATTATGGGGTAAGGCCACGATCGTGACAAAAACTTTATTTTGTCAGGCCACGATCGTGAGTTACACCTTCTTCCTCCACTCACACGAATTCAAGATATATATTCTAACATCAATTTCACACCAATTTTTCATAGTTCACTACCTCTAATACAACATCATTCCACACTAATTCAACTTCCAATTTGATTGCATTAAACTCTGAAACCTCTTATCATTTGATTTATCAATTTTCAACTAATTGTCATCATTCATGCAATGCTATCATTTTTCCATAATATCTCATTCGTAAGTATCAAACAATTCATTCTTCAAAATTCATCACTTCAAGTTGATAACCTCTTCATTTATACCTCAATTTTAGTTCAATATCATCTACACACAATTCAAAACCCATAATTATCACTAACACCAAAAACAGAACCTATTTATATACACTCTCATCATCCATTTTCTGCACATTTTCTACTTTATTAACACCTTCATTTTAACCCTAACTATCACTTTAATTCATCTCAATTGAAGACACCATACTACTCCCTTTTACTAGCCCTAAACTCATAATTTATCACTCATCAAAACACAAAAGTAAGACATAACTCTATTTACCTCTTCATCCATACACACACCATCATATTTCAAACTTTCTTTTTCATAATCATTCATCTCTTAATTCATTATCATAATTGCTTCTTTTTACCAATAATTCATGAATAACATTAACTCACTACAATTTAGAACATGATCTCTTTATATTATTATTACACCCACGTTAACACATATAAAATTTCATGATCAATCATCAATCTCAAATTTCTCATCATAAATGTTTCATTTAACACTACCCATGAAGATTAAAGCATAACTTGCTTGACAAAAACTTCAAACTCTTCAAGATCTCACCTAACCTTAACTTTCCATACAACCCACGAACATCATCATGGAGGTTGGGAGGATTAGGTTTTCTAGTGGATATGAAGAAGACAATAAGATGAGAGTAATAATTGAAAGATGAAAGCAAGGTGTAGTGTTGATGAAGGCTTGGAAATTCAAAAATCGTGAAGAAGGAGAAGAAAGAAGAAAGTCACGAAGGGGATGAAAGAAGATAACAAGTGCTTGTAAATGTCATATAGGTTATGTGGGGAGTGGTAGTGACACTTGTCACTACCATTTGTCACTCTACCGTTGTCCCATTTAGACCCCTTTTTAATAACTAGTCAATTTATTTCTAATTTATAATCCAATTGTCTCCCAAATTTCAATGATACTTGTTAACAAATCCTAAAGTCATTTATCAAAATTTCCATTGCCGTTTGACTCTTATTTCTACTACCATAAACCAATTGTCCTGCCACTTGGCATTTTTCCTAGTCCAAAAATTACCCAAAAATTTAGGAAATTTTTAAATTTCACCAAAAAATTCTAAATCAATACTTATACGTATCAATTCAATTTTCAATACATAGAAACCACAATTCATATCAAAAATCACATTTATAAATCAATTATACTCAAAAAATATCAATGAAATGCATGTACAATCATTTTAATGTGTGCAAGCATTAATATTCACATGTGTGTGTATGTCATATTATGCATGAGCATGAAATGTACTTTCTAATTTCTCAATAATCTCTTATATATAGTATTTTAGGGTCCTAACCCTTAATATAGGATAACGGGATGTTACAATTCTCCCCTCCTTAAGAAATTTCATCCTCAAAATTCTTACCTGAGTCATCGAATAGGTGGAGATATTGTCTCCTCATGTGCTCCTCCGTTTCCCAAGTCGCTTCCTCACTCGAGTGGTTGTTCCAAAGGACTTTCACCAATGGAATTACTCGATTTCTCAGTTGTTTAATTTGACATCCCACTATCTTGATCGGCTCTTCAACATAACTTAAATTACTAGCTATTTCGATCTCCTAAGCACGTAATACATGCATTAGATCAGATCGGTTTTTTCTAAGCATACTCATATGAAATACATTATGTATCTGAGACATCTCATTTGGTAAAGCTAACTTGTACGCTAATGGTCCTATCCTCTAAATGATCTCATAAGGACCAATGTATTTAGGGCTCAGCTTGCCCTTTTTACTAAATCTTAACACTCCTCGCTAAGGCGAGACCCTAAGAAACTTTTTGTCTCCTATACTGTATTTCATTTCCCTTCGGTGTTGGTCCACATAGCTCTTCTGTCTATCTTGAGCTTCTTAAATTATACTTCAGACCAGTTTCACCTTATCCACAGTATCCTGAATTAGTTCTAGGCCTTATACCATTCTCAAGCCCTCTTCATCCTAATATAGAGGTGAACAACATTTTCTATTATATAATGCCTCATAAGGTGGTATTCCGATACTACTGTGATAATGGTTGTTATATGCAAACTCAATCAAGGCTATATACTAATCCCATGCTCCTAAAAACTCCAAAACATGCTTTGAGCATATCCTCAACAACTTTAATCATCCTCTCACTCTATCCATCTATTTCAGGAAGAAATGCAGTACTGAAGTTTAACTTCCTACCATAGTTGACTGTAGACTCTTCCAGAACCTTGAAGTAAATCTAGAATCTCTGTCTGATATAATAGACACTGGAACCCCATACAGTCTAACTATCTCATCTACATAACTCCGAGCTAACTGGTCTAGTGAGCTATTCTCTCTCACTGGTAAGAAATGGGTCTACTTAGTCAATTGGTCCACCATAACCCATATGGCGTCGTGTTTCCTTGGAGTCTTTGGTAATCCCATTACGAAATCCATAGTAATTTATTCCCATTTTCACTTCGAAATAGGTAAAAAATAAAGCTTCCCAACTAGAGCTTGATGCTCAGCCTTAATCTACTAGCATGTTAAACATTTAGCTACATAGTCAGCTACTTGCCTCTTCATCCCTGGCCACTAGAAATCTTGCTTTAGTGTATTATACATTTTGGTGGTATTAGGATGCATGACATAAGCTGCTACATGCGCCTCCTCCAGAATTTCCTTTTTTAGATTATCAATGTCAGGCACGCATAACCTCTGCTTAAACCTTAGTGTTTCATCTCTCAGCTCAAACTCAAAATCTGGATTCATTTTTAGCTTCTCTATAAGTTTTAACATTTCAGGGTCTTTACTTTGTACCTTTCTGATTTAGTCATGTAACATTGGCCTCAATCTCATTGTGGCTATCAATGCCTCCTTTTGCTCTAGATTCAGCTCTACATTCAAAGCTATTAATTGAATCAAGCTCGGTAACATCGATAACTAAATCTGAGCTACACTGCTATTTGACTTCCTACTCAATGCATCAGTCACCACATTAGCTTTTCCTGGATGTTACTCCACTGTATAGTCATAATCTTTCAACAACTCTATCCATCTCCTTTGTCTCATGTTCAATTCTTTTTGACTCAACCGATATCTTAAACTCTATGATCAGTGTATATTTGGAATGTCTCTCTATATAAGTAGTGTCTCCATATCTTTAGAGCAAAAACTACTGTAGCAAGCTCTAAATCATGTATCGGATAATTACTCTCGCGAAGCCTTAATTGTCTCAATGTATAGGCTATCACGTCGCCATACTGCATCAATACATATCCCAATCTTTAATGCAAAGCATCACCGTATACTACATATCCTCCAGTTCCCAATGGAATAGCCAACACCGGTGTTGAAGTCAACCAATGTTTCAATTCCTCAAAGCTTCTCTGACACTCGTCATTCCATCTGAAAATCACATTCTTCCTCAGAAGTTTAGTCAGAGGGGCTGAGATTACCCCTCAATAAACCTTCAATAATATCCGGCTAATCCTCTGAAAATTTAGATTTCTGATATATTCTTCGAAGCATCCCACTTCATTACTGTAACATCCCATCACCGATGGGAATGGTAGAATAGTAATTTTGAGTGGTCCATGGGCGTTTAGAAATGCCTTTACATGTTCATGCGTAATCTAGCATCCGCATA
>JANZXP010064823.1:0-10912 GCA_027576715.1 Erythroxylum flavicans | reverse complement strand
TCTCAAAAGCTCATTAGCTACATATATATAACGTTGCCAAAAATGTTTCGCTACAACAACATAATAGTAGCTAACAGTATTTTGCTACCAAAATCAAAATCGTCACAAAACCTATTAGCTACCAAAACTCAATTCGTCACAAAAATTTTTTAACTACGTTTACGGACCGTCTCTAAAAATGTTTCCCTACAACAGAAACTTAGTATCTAAAACTACTCTGCTTCTAAAATTAAATCGTCACTAAAAGCAATTACCTACGAATAGGCTTTCGTTGTTAAAAGGTTTTATCTACGAAACATAAATGTCACACATAGCTATGTACGACTTTTTTTAATGTCGTCGATTATATTTTTTTGCGACGAATTGTTTGTGTCGAAAATACTTTTTAGTAACGACTTTGGGAAAACGTCGCGGATATTATTTTGCCACCGAGATTTAGCGATGATTTGGGTGACGATATGTTTTCATCGCACATGAGTATTTGCGAAAATTTTTATTCTTTAGTGACATTAAATTTCGTCGCTAAATGTCCTGTTTGTTGTAGTGTAATTTCTTGCTAACTTCTCATAACTTCTCGAATTATTTCAATCTTATATTTTTATAAAAAATTATGTTCAAAATACTAAATAATGTATAACAAATTGAACCTATTTATGTATTAAATTTTTATTTTTTTCTTAATTATTATTGCAGTAATCTCAAATTTGATTAACAAATATTAATAGCTCAAGATATTAACTCTTATCAAATTCTAAAAGTTATAAATTATACATTTTAGTTTCATTTCAAATAATCTGTAATGAAAAACTAAAGAATTATTTTAATTGTTAGAGTAGTTATTGACTTTTTGGATAGTATTTTAGAGAGTAAAATATATTTTAAAAATGAATCTTTTTATATTAGTTTAAGCCTAACAAGACTTTGCTTAAAAATATATATACGGTTATTTAAAACCAAGTTTACCTAAATTTATTTTTACAAAGAAAAAAGCTTTTCCAAGTGGAGTAAGACTTTGCATTAAATAATATATTTAATTACCTAAGATACAATAATCTAAAGCTACAACTTATATTAATGGTTTTTGCCTATTAATATTTCATTCAATAAGAAAATATGCCACCCATTTTTATTATAATTTAGCGATCTAATAGGCTAAATTACTTTGTTAATTTATAATTTTTTAGAAAGAGAATTCATGTGTCATAAATAATAAAAAAGGTTCAAGCATCTAATATCTCTATTAATATAAGTATTACAAAAAACAATTAGAGTTTATAACTCTTAAAAATAATTAATACCTTATTGTATATCCCTTCTTTTTTTTTTTACACAAGAATCTGCAATCACTATCTTTTAAATACGCACTAGATAAATCTTCAGATTGATATAATAACCTATAAATTATGCCAATTAAATACTCTGTATTAGGCAAACTTTATACGATAGGCTGACGGATATATCCCTCTATGATAATATACAATCTTTAAAAAAATGATAAGAAAATAATCATGCACTATATAACGCTCATATCATTTGCACTAATCATTGGTGCTGATGTGTTTGATGGTAAACACACAATACTTTAATCATATCTATAATAGGCGTGAAACACGAGTTCTGTTTACTAATTAAACTATGGTGTCCCCTGTCGTTTTGTATTAAATAAATTATGCACGTGAACGAGACTTCAATTTGTAAATCCTTCGAATTAATGAAAATTTTTAAATTTCTCGAAAAAAAGAATTGGCTTCTCTCCCAGTCGCATCGTAGACACCTATTGGCTTTTACTATAATTTGATGCTAGACATTAAGTCCAATCACTAGTTAATATTATGATTTGACTGTCCACATCTTATCACATGTATCACATAAAACATAATTATTACCGATCTTAAAGGCCACATTAATTATCATTTGCATTTATAAAAACATCAAACTTCAATCGCACTTAAGAAATCAACTTCACTACTTAAACTCATACGCAATTATACAGTGTTTCGATCTCTAGGTCTTTGTAAGTTCCTGTAGAATGGGGAAGAAGTATAGCAAAAAAAATAAATCTCCTCTTTAATTTTTTAATTCTTCTAAAAAATAAAAATAAAAACACGATGATGTGATTATAAGTATGCAATTTAAATCAAGTGAATTTTATATTAATTTAAGTTAAAATTTATGTAAATAAGTTTATATGGTTCCTTTGATTTGTTAAACTTAAAATTTCTTTTTCTTTTGTTATATCTTTACCTAAACTACATTGTAACCCTTATCAAGACTTATTGGTTTATGCGTTAAAGGCACAATTATTAATGATAGAGATATGATTGGTGAGCAACCTTATCAAAATAATATGCTAAGTTTTGGTTTGAAAGTTTAATAAACTCTAAGTGTACATAGTGAAATTTATAAGAGGATGTTAAGTCTTGTCTCATTTGATTTTTATAGAATCAATGAGATTTTATATGTTTATTTTATAAATTTATCCTATTAGTGTTTGCTTTCTTGACTGCTTTTGTCTTAAGCTTTTGATATATATCAACTTTTGGGATATTTTGAGATAACATAAAAGAGGATGAAAGGATGATAAGAGGATGATTGATATATTGAATTAATGTATGCTTGAAGATGAGCATGAGTTGTAGAGGAATTTTATAAGATGTAACTAGATGATATTAGTTCGACTTACCTTTTTTTATTTGGGGTTGACTTTGGTACTTAATTAGTAAATTTGCCATTTGTTTTATTTTAGGAAGTGATAAGTGGAGATTGGACCAAATTTGGTTTGAAACATCTTATTGGAGCTTTATTTGTCAAAATTACAAATTTTGGGAAGATGGAACAAAAGATTCCAAATTGTTGAAACTAATAAGACAAGATTAAACTTAGAGTCAGATTCACTTTAGGAAGTTTAGTCTAATTAGGAAGCTTTGTTTTCTTCCCCATTATCTAAAGATTATGATTTGTTTAAATCATTATCTTTGGAATATTTATATATTGTTGTTTTAAAAAGGGAAGAACACTTTTTACTCTCAATTCTTTTATCTTCTTTCATCTATTTTAGTATGGAAACATAGTCACATGTCGATAAATATGAATTTTACATATGACTATTTTTTATTCAAGGAAAATTAAAACTCCATCTTTGGGAGGTTTTGTTTAATCCTGAATTTTATTTTGATTTAAGCATTTCTTATTTCTTGTTCTTCAATTTCATGAATAATTAATATTGATTGGTTGAAAATTTAGTTCAATGTTAATTATTTTATTGATATTCAGGAGTTAAGTGTTTCGTAGTTGCCATGAATGATTGGTACAAGTACCAACTAGTATTTGCATATCTAACTTATGTGAAATAAGAAAATTAAATTAAATAGTTGTAGCTTTCTTAAATATTTAATTTAGGATTTAGTCTTTTTAATTAAACTTGTTGCTAACATTTAATTTATATAGAATATTATTATACCTAATTAATTAATGATATATTTTTTTTAATTTTAAGCTTGAATCAATTAATTTAGGAAAATTAGGACTTATTATGGCTATCTCAATAGATTTCAGACTAAATGTCCAAGTTGTAAAAATTTATTCCTTTTAAACTAATAATCAGAGTTGCAATTGGATAAAATACTTTCCATGAATTAGAATTAGGTAAAATTAAATTTCTCATTTTTATACTCAATTGATTCATTTTGGTAACTTGTCAATTTTACGTTACTAGTTAATTAATCATATCCCTTATTATGTTTTGCCAATGGAAATTGGAAAACTAATATTTAGTTCGCTTAAGATTCAATATAGTTCTGTAACTACTACATTAGTTTTTTAATGAATAAAGAGATCAAAACTTGAAGAAATAAGTGAAAAGTTCTTGTTCATTGGTTATGGACAAAGCTAAAAATTTTGCAAGTTTTATAATTCAAGTAATGACAAAGTGGTCATTAATAGAGATGTAAAATTTAATGAAGAAGATACATGGCAATGGGATGTCCAAGAAAACAAATGTGACTTTTTTCCTATTATGGTTGAAGACAAGGAAGAATAGCAAGCAAGTGAAGAAGCATAAGAGCCTAATATACCTCCCACATCACCAAAGGCATGATCTCGCATTGACTCTCCACCATCATTCTTTAAGGAAAGAGGAGTGTGAAAGGAAAGATATTTATAAGACTTATTTATAGTAAAAAAACATCTAAATGATTTGAATTTATTTTGTCAGTTTAGCGATTATGAATATATAGGTTTTGAAGAAGTGCCAAAATAAGAAATAGAGAAATGCTATGGATGAGGAGATACATGTCATCATAAAAAATGACATGTGGGAGCTTGCTACACTTCTAAAAAAGAAAAAGGTAATCAGAGTAAAATGAGTTTATAATGCAAAGAAGAATGGTAAAGGAGATGTAAAAAGATATAAAGCAAAGGTAGTAACAAAAGGTTATAAGTAAAAGGTTGGCATTAATTACGGAAAGAAATTTACGCCCATTGCCTGTTTAGAAACTATTATATTAATCATTTCTTTAGCCATCCAAAATAAAAGGAAGAATCATCAAATGGATGTAAAGTCATCTTTTTTGAATGGCATCATTGAAAAGGAAATCTATGTAGAACAAATTTTGGGTTATATGGTAAAAAGGCACCAAGACAAAGCCTTAAAGTTGAAGAAAGCCTTTTTTTGGCTTCAAGCAAATGCCTAGGGCATGATATAATAGAATTGATAAATACTTCCGAGACTCCAACTTGTTAAAATGTCCACATAAACAATGCCCTCTATGTGAAGAAGAATAAGCATAGGGATACCTTTATTGTTTGCTTATATATAGCTGATTTAATCTTCACGAGCAGTAATATAAGGTTGATTGAAGTATTCAAACGCATAATGGTAAACGAGTTTAAGATGAATGACGTTGGCCTTATGTTTTATTATTTTAGAATTAAAGTGAAGCAAAATGAGGAAGGCATATTTATCTTATAAGAAGGTTATATAAGGGACGTGCTCAAGAAGTTCAAGATGGATGAATACAGGCCTATTCAAACACTTACTGAATGTGGAATCAAACTGTCGTATCATGAAGAAGGAAAAATATGGATCCTACATTATTCAAGAGTCTTATTAGGAGCTTACATTACATGAAATATGTAAGGCCTGACATCCTCTGTGGAGTGGACTTATTAGGCCATTTCCAGCGCATCTCCAAAATGGAGGAAAAACACCAAAATGGAAGAGAAATTAACTCCAATCCACTAGCATTTTCTCCTCCATTTTAGAGAGATGCTACAGTGCCACTCTAAATTTAGAGTGGCACTGTAGCAGAGTGGCACTGTAGCTTCTCTCCGTTACTGTTCTTTTTTTTTATTTTTCAGCTTTTTTTCTATTTTCTCTCTCATTGTTTTCTTTCTTCCCTTTTTCTTTCTTTCTTTTTTCATCCATTCATTCTTTTTTCATTCTTTCATTCTCTATTTTGTTATTTAACCAATAATCCAATATTTTCATTATATGTTTATTTAAGTAATTATAACTAAATGGACCAATCACAGGTGTAATGGAAGCTTTCGAATCAACTGTAGAAAGGGCAACAGATGAAACTACCCGATTCAATTTCTTGCCAGGTATAAACAAGTAAAGGACAAAATGCGTATATCGAACTAAGGAATGCACTAATAGAACATTTATAGGAACAATATACTAATTCAGAAGATTAGTGGATTATGCTATGTTTATTTTCCCTGGCAATATTATCTTCTAATTTTTTGGTATAATGAATGTTTTATGCCTTTTTTAATATTAAAGTGCTTTTGATTTATGAAATTCAATAAAATTTGATGTTTGATATTACCTAATTATAATTTATTATAATTAAATAATATAAAATAGTGCAATAAATCTCATATATTATTTCATTTACTATTATCAAATAACAAATTATAGTTTGGTTGAAATTTTATTATTTATTATATATTATTTATTAACATAAAAATATAACAACAATAATATTGTGAATAAAAATATACGCGAAAAATAAAGGTGGGTTAATTTTATAAAGTAATTTTAATAATCATTAATTAAAGGTAAAAAGAATATGCAAAGAATATTCGTTTTTAGTGTGAAAAATAGAATTATAGATTGGAGTGAAAAATAATGTAGCATCTCTAAAATAGAGGAAACTCTAATCTATTTTAGAGGAATGGGTTGGAGATGCCCTTAGCTACTACACGGAGTGACCTATGACCATATACTGAAAGAATGCTAAAAGGATCCTCTACTATATTAAAGGTACACCTAATTATGACTTACTATACTTACCATCTAATGAGTTAAATCAGGTTAACTATTATGATAGTGATTAGACAAGAGATGTTGATGATAGAAAAAGAAACATTAGTTATGTATTTTATATAGGAGATATTATCTTCATTTTGAGCTCTAAGAAGCAAATTATTATTACTTTGTCCATTTCTGAAGTGGTGTATGTGGCTACTAATTCTTGTATTTGTCATATCATTTGGCTAATGAGTTTAATAAAGGAGCTTCATATGTTACAAAAGTTCTTATTGATAATGAGTCTACATTTGCCTTGGCTAAAAAACTAATCTTATATGATAAGGGCAAGCATATAAAAACAATGTACTATTTTATATGAAAATGCATAACGAGAAAAGAAGTGGAAATGAATTACGTGAAGACTTTATCTTCTTGGTCTTCAATCACATATCTCATTAGATACCCGTCATAGAATTCTTCATCTAAATAATTGTTAAAGAAAGAAAACCTAACACTTAATTGACAATTTCTCCAATAATTTTTTGTAGTAAAATATATTTATAAAATAATTACTTCCAAAAGAGCAATCAGGACAAATACCTCCTCATAGTTAATCTCTTGTTTCACTCGTATCCTTTGACAATAAGCCTCGTTTTATGTCTCTCTACTTCACCCTTGACATTTTATTTGATCTTAAACACTCATTTGACTCTATTTATCATTTTTATTAGTGTATTATAACCTCTCAAAAGAGAAATTCTCACATGTCATTATAAATGTTTTTAAAATTGGAACGGACATTGAATCTGTCAAAGGAAAAGTTTAAGTAGGGATGACAATGGGTTAGACTTCAGGATCGGGTTTGGTTCAACCTAGCCTAACTTATTATTTTTTAAAAAAATTCAAAGCAATGTAGTTTTGTCATTCCTGGTCGGCCCGGGTCGAGCCCTTTGTCATCCCTAAGTTTAAGATTTAAAAGTTCATCTGGTATTAAACCGCTATAAAATTGGAATATAATAAACAAAAAGTAAAAATTATAAAAATAAGTAAAAATAAAGTATTTTATTTAAATAAAAAGAATACATCAATGTTTATTATTATATATGCTAAAAATATGCAACACTTTTTGTCTATAGATATGAAGAGAATGTGGAGCTTGTAATTCGTATGGTTTTTATAGTAAGGCATATGTATATTGCTTTGGCTATTTCTTTAGCTTTGCTTCTTGTAATTAGTTCTCTTTAAGAGAATAGGTAGATAGCCTAGAACTTTTTGTAGTATTGATTTAGTTTCATCTATAACTTACTCATTATTCATTTTTTAAAAATGTTTATTATTATATAATGAACTGATAATAAATCTAATATAATAATTCAAACTAAATTTGAATCTTACGTATAACTTAAAATAATAATAAAAATTAAAATTTTATTTTTGAAAGAGATTATATCACATCATCATTAAAAGTTTCAAATACTCCAACACTATCTAAAATCTCGTAAACCATGTTTTTATCCAAAATATCTATATCAACTTCCTCTACTATATTTAAATAAATTACAAATTAGTAATATATGAAATTATTCTCAATTACAATGTATTACAAATTTATTGTATTAATGAAAGTACACCAAGACTTTGCATATTATAATATATTCAATTATCTAAAGTACAGATAAACCTTTCGAATACTAATTTAAGTAGACCAACTTCTTAATCAATTAAATTCAGGAAGCTGATATATATTTCTAGGATCCAATATCCACAAAAGCAATTTCTCAAGACCTTTTGAGAGGAATAAAAGAAGTGATAGCTTTTAAAGTTTCTTCCTATTTATATAAAAATCATTAAAAATTTTAATTTTTATTAAAATTAAATTCTTTAATCATAATTAAAATCAAATTCTAATTATAATTAATATAATCTTAATAAAATTAAATAGCTCATATTTGATCCCTAAAGTTTCTCAAATTTTATAATTAAGTTCAAATTAATTAAATAGATTTTTCTTTCACAAATTCCTCTTTGATGTATGACTCGTTAGGTTCCAAATATATTGACAATGATTATAAATTCTAATTCTAATTCACAATTAGAATTAGATAAATTAAAAATCCCTTTAATTTATCTTTAATTCTCCAATTAAACAATTTATAATCATACATCAAGATTTATGTCTAGTAACATGTCATGAGCATCCAAATATCAAGAATGTCAAAATGGTTTGACTTAAACCTATCCATGCATGGTGAAGATGTATAATTTAATTATTTCATCATCCAATATTCTAATTGGACAGAGTATGGATATAATGTTTACTCTTTTAGTCCAATCATGTTTGTTCTTGTTAATTAGTAATTGATTTATGATTGAAATTTGAAAATTTCTTTTTCAAATGTCAATTCATTATGGCCAGATAATTATATAAATCACTACTAATCAAGAACAGTAGAATATTCTCTTTAATTACTTTAGCGTGACGAATCCTTTATTGACTTACTCAACTATCTCCGTATAATTCATAATGCATCCAAGTACTATCGATTAAATTATCCTAGGACGATTCATAAGTAGCATCAAAATATATTAATTCCTATACGAGATACATTGGTAATCTCAAATCTAAGGATCAATTATACAACCATCATTATGAGTAATTCTATAGACACATAAGTAATATTTCATTTGGGATTCTCATAGTTGGGTCAATTCAGTGACTTATTTTCTACCAATCACCCATACATTAGTTTAAGTATCTTCATACCTTAATTTATGAGATCAATCACTTTTTGGAAAGAAACATAATGTGTGCTAACTTTACCATTTCAATAATATCTCGTCTTGATGAAACTGCAACTATGAACATTTAAGAATAATACGTAAATGTAAATCGGATCTCACAATTATAATCTCATCATAATTTCAATTACATAGTAATTATTTTGGGGATTTTATCTTCAATATTAAAACATCAAATGTAATTAACCTAATATACAAAGATAAAGAATGTCTTTTATTACTTAAATAATAATGTCACACATCAAATTACATCCAAATGATTGGTTGCAAGGACATAAACTAACAGTACAATATATTTTCCAACAAAATGTAATATATTTCAACCAACAAAATGTCATATATTTCAAACATACACGTTGAGAATCCAACATGTTTACCATCTATATAATTTATTCCTCATGATATGATATAAGTACAATCTGAGGTTAAAATGGGCACATGATCTATAAAAAACAGTTTCCTCCACCTCAGTAGCTGGATCTTCGATGTGGCCATTACTGGGTAAGATTGTCTCGGATGACCCATGGTTTACCTAAATTGAAACAAATTTTGGTTTTAGTTGCGCAGTAAAGCCGCAATAATGTATATACATGCTTTATCAAATTAAAACAACTCAAAGATGCATAACCTACAATGTCTTTCATATTTTAGTCTCTAAAAAACATAAACATGTATTTACAGCATAAGAAAAGGTAGAAAAATTCTGTGTAAGTCTTCCCTATAAAAAAATTAGATTAAAAAATATTTCTCTGAGAAATACCATGAAAACTTTTAAAGTTAATAATATGAAAGTTATCAATATGACTAAACTAAGATTTGTCTGCAGCTGGATCTAAACTTATATTCTTAACTATGCGCATCGTCATTCAAATTTATACAAATGTGGTTGCCCTGTATGGATCAATGTAAATGCAAGCAGAAATGTGGTTGCCCTGTATGTATCAATGTAAGTGTAAGCAGACTCTACGTAAGACAATATATCATCCTAGGGAAATAATTCAGATCATAAACTAACTTCATAATCCACCAAATTCCATATGGCTAACTTCGACTTTGTTTGGATCAAAATTCATGTAACACCTCAAAACATTTACTTTTGAGTAATGTTAGAAACGTGCATAAATAAGCGAAACTACTAGAATTAATATATAATGAAAAAAACTTATCTATTAGATCCTTATGTTGCGAAATGGTACACAATTGTTGCACTTCCATTATTAGAGAATACAACATCCCATATCTCTCCAGTCCATCTTCTAAAAGGAGGATTTTACAAGGAGAAAAATAATAAGCTTTATGTGTTGCCATACAATAGGACACCAAGGAGAAGGATGATGAGGAGAATTCGCATGAAATGGAGAAGTCCGCCAAGGAGAAAGACGGTGAAGAGACTATGAGGAGAAGTCACATGAGATGAAATTCGTCGGGGAGATGCCGCATTGTTGGGATTTCAGATGGTGTTGCTAGGATCTTCATATGGGAATTTGTAGTTAATTAGGTTAAATTAAATTAAAATTGAATTTAGTGTTTCTACATATTAGAGCTTGGTTTGTATTTTAATACGAATATTAGAGTTAAAAATACACTTTTTTCTTAAATTTTTCAGTTATTGTTTTATATAAATGACATATATCATAAATTAAAGTATATGACATGTAAATTTTGGCAAATCATAATGAAAATTTTAATAAAAGTGTATTGGTCCATAAAAATATTAAATTATATGAAATTTTTTAAAATGAATTAAATTTAAAAGAGTAGTTTTGTGTTTTTTACAAAAAATTTTAATCGCTTGGATAAACCGTCCCCCTTGGAGCCCAGATTACTCCGCCCATAACTATTAACACTAGTAACATG
>JANZXP010064812.1:0-10912 GCA_027576715.1 Erythroxylum flavicans | reverse complement strand
ACAACATTAACTAGTATCAAAAACATCTTACTATCACTAACTTACATTATCACCTTCTACCTCATCAATCCTCAATCATTCAAGACATCACATACCCAATTTAATCAAAACATAATCTCATGCAATTCACTCATGTCACATCATAATTTATGCATTTAACTATAAGTTAAGAGCATAAAACACAAGTCTTACCACTTAAGCTTTTCACTTCTTCACTCCTTCAACACTTCACAAATTTCACTCCTTTCTCACTCTCTCATACGACACCTTCATCTTGATGGGTTGGAAGGTTTGGTTAGGATTTTTGGTGAACAAAGAAGGGAAGACAAGGTGTAGAAGAGTAGGAGAAAGTGAGCAAAAATTTAAAGAAGAGTAAGGAGGAGAGCAACTTCGGTGGAGAACAAAAATCTCATTCCAAAAATAAACCCTAACCACATTAATAAGAAGAAGCCATGAAGGAGTCGTGAAAGACTAATAAAAAGAATGGTTTTATTAATGAATGACAATAAGTGGACATGTAGGCAAGTGACATGTGTCACTTGCCACATGTCACACTTTCATTGGTTTACTAATTTTTTCTTCCAATTCAATTCCAATTTTTTCTCCAAAATTCCAATGGCTTAAAACAAAAATTCCTAAATTCATATGCCTAAGTTTCCAGTGCCATTGGACAGTCATTTCCTCTACCGGGAAACCCTTATTCTGCCACTTGGCAATTTTTCGGGTCCAAAAATGACTCCGAAAAATTTCCAGAAAATTTCTATAATTCTCTAAAAATTGGAAAACCCTAATGACCCTCTCCAATCAAATTTTTACACACACAAAGCCTATTTTTCAAAAATCCCATTTTATTCACAATTATACCGGGAAATGTCATGAATGCATGTACAAACATTTTTCATGTGCAAAAATCACTGTTCACAAATCCATGAGCATGAGATGTGTTTTCCTAATTTCTCCGATTGCTCTCCCTTGTACCAATTTCCATGATTCGACCCTTTGTACGGAAATGGGATGTTACAAAGTGAGTAGTATATCTTATCCGAAAATGTTCACGTGTGGAGGCTGTTGGGGATCGCAATTTAATTTTATGTATTGGTTTTATTTTAAAATTAGAAAAGACATTTTACATTCCCATTCTCTAGGAAATTGATTTCAGTTTCAAGATTTGTACCATTTGGATATTCCTTTCATTTTTTAGACAAATATTTAAAGTTAAATTATAAATCTGAATTTGTTAGGAATAGTACATTATTTGATGATCTTTTCCGTTTTAATTTACAAGATAATACTAGTTACAATGCAACACATGTTCATGTTGGAACAAAACGTTGTTTCATGAATGAAAATTTGTTTATGTTGTGGCCTCGAAGATTAGGACATATCTCTATAGAAAGGATTAAGAGATTGGTGACTAACAAAGTACTTTACTTAGTACTTTGGATTTTGTTGATTTTGAAACTTGTGTGGACTACATAAACAGAAAGCATACCAACAAATCAAAGAAAGGTGCCAAGAGACACTCAGACATATTAAAAATCACATATATGGATATTTGTATTCCATATATGGATTCGTATGGTCAAAAGTACTCCATCTCATTTATAGATGATTACTCACTATATATATATCTCTACTTGCTTCATAATAAGGATGAAGCACTAGATGCTTTCAAAATATTCAAAGTTGAAATAGAGAAACAATGCAGTAAGTAAATTAAGATCGTGAGATTTGATAGAGGTATGGAATATTATTGTAGATATATTGAAGGTGGACAAGCACCAGGTCCATTTGTGAGGTATCTTCAAGAAAATGGGATAGTAGCCTAATACACTATGCTTGGATTTTGAGCTAGAATGCTGTGGCAGTAAGAAGAAACTAAACATTATTGGAGATGGTATGGAGCATACTAAGTAGCTCCAAACCTTTTGAGTCCTTGTAGATTGAAGCTCTTAAGACGGCAATTAAATCGGTACCAACCAAGGCTGTTCAAAGATACCATTTAAATTATTTAAAGGTTGGAAACTAAGTTTATGACATATACATGTTTGGGGATGTCCATATGAAATAAGAATTATAATTCCAAAAGAGAATAAATTAGATATAATGACCATAAGTGGGTATTTCATTGGATATGCCTGTTAGAGAAGTGCTCTAAAGGTAATCACCTTTAACACTTATTGTACAAATCATTTTATGATTAATAAAGGCATTTTCATTATTTCGATGTTCATAAGTTTATGGATTTATTGTTGATCTTAAGTTTGATTTAATGAAGTCCTTGATACAAAACATAGCATAGAGAAAATCATGATGAGATCATGATAATGAGATTCCTATCATGTGTAATTATGTTAGTATCTAAACTTTCCCTAGTAATAGGATTAATGAGATAGGATATCATTAATCTGGATAGACTAGTGCATGTTATACTCCTTGATTAGATTAAGAAGTAGATCTCATAAGCTGTAGACATGAATTATTTAGAGTTAACATATGAACGCTTACTAAGGGTATTAAGTACATTGGATTGACCTACTATGAGATAATCATATGGATATTCTATTCTAGTGTCAATGATAGTCTCATCATAGCAATGGTGAAAATATCCTTTGACTTGAGGTGCTCAAGGATATCTCGGATACTAATCCTATGTTTTGACTCTATTCATCGGTGCCTTTTAGGGGTTACTCATAGGATGGTAATTAGGTATAGCTTGAGGTATTCGGAGGTAATTGAGTAGCCAATAAAAGATTTACCACTCCTGATAGAAGGAGATAACACCCACAGCTTCTTGTCAACCTCATTACTGGGAGTCTCTAGCCAGAGCAGATATGTGTCATGAACAGAGTCTTCAATGATACGTAGAGTAATGAGATCCTCAGGACAAGATCTAATATCAATTGGACTAGATGTAACGTAGTCAGTCTAGTGGGAGTTGACACTTTGACCATACTCTAAACCAAGTGGGGTATAGATGGTAAAAGGACAAATTGCATGGCAACACTGGGTACTGATCTTACGTTTTGATTTCGTTCATCGGTGCCTTTCAAGAGTTACTCATAGGGTGGTGATTGGGTACAGCTTGAGGTATTCAGAGGTAATTTAGTAGCCAATAAAGGATTCAACACTCTTGATGGATGGAGATGATACCCACGAATTTTTATCTGGGTCATTCCTCGGGAGTCTCTGGCCAAAGCAGATATGTGTGATGAATAGAGTCTTCAATGATACATACAGTAATGAGATCTTCAGGACAAGATCTAATATCACTTGGAGTAAATGTGACGTAGTCAGTCTAGTGGGAGTTGACACTTTGACCATACTTTGAACTAAGTGGGGTATAGATGGCAAAAGGAAAAATTGTATGCAACATTGCATATGGAAGGGTTCGTCGTCAAACCACTGACTTTCTGGTTAATTGGAGGTCATGACGTGATGCTAGATACCGCTCTTAATTTACTTGAATTAAGTGATAATTCAACAGACCAACATAATCAAGAACCTAATAGGTCACACACATAGGAGATCCGAAGGATGAGTAAAATGGTCTTGAATGGTGATTCAAGATATGAGAGAGTGTTTTGGGATTATATCGCTATGTGATCGTGGTAGAAAATGTTACATGGAATGGATTAGAAACAAGTGTTGTTGGCTTCCATTAATGCATGCTATTTATGGTCATTACTTCCCAGAACTTTCCATTAGTGATGGAGGTTATGGAAGGCCAAATGGTACAGAAAATTGAGATGATTTTCGTGCATCTTGTGTAGGATATAAAATGAAAAATATAGGTTCTTTTACTTACACACTTTTTCTCTCTAAAACTCTCAAGAGTTCTTATTTTTGCTAGCACAAAGAAAGAATTCTAGCCATCTCCTAGTGGGGTTTCATCCTTCTATCTTCATGTGGACTTTCATTAGAGATGATCTGCATTGATCGTTGTGGTTTACGATAACCCAACGCGGAGAAGATTAAAGAACGAAGGAGATCGTCGGAAAGGTATGTAAACATCTTACATTTCATGTTTTTGTTTTTCTATATCTATATGCATGAGTAGATCTGGTTTTTGAGTTTTTGTTTTATTTTTGTGCGTATATTTGATATATATTATGTATGAGATGCATGATCGGAACCTAAAAATAGTATCAGAGCCATCTTGTGCCTTGTTAGATGTAGAATACATGACATGTGAAAACTGTTTTCTTAGTTGTGAAAGTTTAGGGTCCTCTAATGTTTTGTTCGAATTTAATTATAGAAAAATGGTTTTCATGATTTTCTTTCACCAATCTATTCATAAGATGTATATGAATGATTCAGTGTGATTGAAAATAATTTTAATGTGATTAAAATATTTAATTTCGACTTTACAAGAACATGCATGAAATTTATCTTTCTATTAGGAATGTGATGTCTATTGGCTAACTGATGAGGTTACACATGATTTTCATGGAATTTGATTCTAGAAAAATTATTTGGGATGTTTTTATTCCTCTGTAATTTTTGTAGAATTTTTTAAAATGTTTTAATAATTTTTTCAAACAATTTTCCAGATCTAGATAATTTTCCAAAAATTGTAGGATTAGTTTTGTTTGATGTTTTTGTATGTTTATATTTCGGTTCCAGAACCTTAAAAATATTTTTATTTGATAAAAATATGTTAATTTTATGTTTGATGCATGCCTAAATGATTTTTCTCAAATTTTGATTTCCAGAAAATTTTAGAAGTCATATTTGTGGTTTTTGGTGTCTTATAAGTATTTCGGTGATCATGATAATTTTTGGTGATTCCTAAATTATTTTGATTATCATGAAATGACCTAGAGATGCTTGGAATGATGATTGGATGTTCTGAAAATTTTGGAAAATTATAGAAATTAATTTTGAATTAATTTTAGTAGAGCAATAGATTTTCTAGTCAGACTAGAAAAATTAGCATGTATGACAAAATTGAAGTTGTTTAATTTTGGACATCAAATAATTATTTTAAGATAAATTAATTATGAATTAATTTCTAGAATTAGGAATTCATTTTAATTAGATTAATATTAATTCCAATCGAAATAGCATACATTAGTAATTTTAGCCAAGTTAGTAAAAGGAAGATAGTAAATCTAAGTGTTGGATTGGGCTTAGATCCAAGTGTTGGATTAGGTTTCCATATTAGGATCCATAAGACGTCATAACCAAATTGATGTGTTTACATATATGCATTAGAGAATGCATGGTTAGGAGAATGTGTGGGCTTGTATGATGGATGGTTATAGGCTTAGGCCTAATTTGATTGGGTAGTCCATATCATGCCAGCCTCACTTAGAATATTAAAACTAACACCTTCCTTTAACGTTGCGAGAACCATAGTCCTTTTAAAGTTAGGGCTGTTGGGTAAACCCAAGCCTGCTCTACACGGATATGTTCGAACCATGGAAATAGGATTTTCAAATTAATGGCTAGATTTTAACTAGAAGTGTTGGTTTGTTAGGCAAACCCAAGATCAACGTGGACAAAGGTGAAGATGGGTAGTGTACATTAGATGTACACTTGTCAAGAGTTGATAGCTCAATGAGTATTCACACATCAACTATTGATAGCACTAGATTCGATATTTGCATTGGAGAAGCAATTGGTATGATCGATACTTACAGGTTGAACTAGGGTGGCTTGTTGGGCAAACCCAAGGTCATTCTTAGGGATGTTGGATATCAACCCACCAGGAGAATTTCTCTACAAGTTCTCTCGAATTTATATTGAGGATTATGATTTTGTGAAAATAGTAGGAACCATAATGCATGTTATTAAAGTCTTTATAGATATGCATTTAAATACATTCTAATTTTTGTCTTTTTGATGATAGGTTGCTATTGCCATAGTCAACACCATAAGTACTAGTGTGAATCAAAGATCATTGCTGGAAGCTAACAAGTTGACTAGACCAAACTTCCTTGACTGGCTCAGGAACTTAAGAGTAGTTCTCAAATCTGAGAAGCTTGGTTAAAGAACCACTTCCCGATCCCCTTGCTACTGGTGCTTCTGATGATGATTGGAGGGTATATAGGATGCATCTCGATGATAGCAAGATGGGTAGTTGTATTATGCTAGCCACTATGTCACCGAAGCTGCAAAAGCAACACGAGGCTATGGAAGCTCATACCATAGTCTAACATCTTAGGGAGCTCTTTGATAAGCAAGCAAGGTCCAAAAGGTTCGAGACTTTGCGATTGCTCTTCCACTCCAAGATGATTGAGGGGACATCTCCAGTGCAGTATGCATTGAAGATGAATGGCTACATCAAGCGATTGGACTCCTTGGGTTTTCTTTTACATCATGAATTAAGTATTGACTTAATTCTGATGGGTTTAACCAATAGTTACACACAATTTGTGCTTAATTATCAGATGAACAACATATCTAGCTCAATTCCCGAGCTGATCAATATGCTCAAGGTAGTTTAGTCATCTGTCTGCAAGGACAAGTTTGTGATGTTGGTGGACTTTTCTGGTTCGAAGAAAAAGAGCTAAAAGAAGAAGAAGTCTATAAGGCCTAAAGAAGGTGTCAAGAAAGTAAAGAAGATTGCCTTGAAGGGAACTTGTTAGACCCCATTTCTAGAGTCTAACTCGTTCTCTGATAGCAAACCTGTTGGACCGTGTTTCCGGAGTCAAACTCGAGAGTCATTAAATGTGAGTGCAGCACTCTATAGGGCTCTTATAACATCCCAACATCCATAATTATGTTTATATCCTCAAACATCACCCTAACATATCACTCAATTTATCTCTTATTTTCATAATAAACTAAGTACATTTCAAGCTCCATTCAAGCCTAAATATATCATAGATAAGCAATGATAAGCCCACAACTTATAAAATGTACATGATTCGGGATAAAAAGCATAACTTTCGCTAGGGATGTCAGATTAAGACGATTCAAGTATGATTTCGAAGAGGACTTGAGTTCTACAACTTCCATGCAGAGCCCGAAGAGATATTTTGCCATCTAGAGGGTCAAAATTTTCACATTTTCATAACTGTCCTGAGAATGTCCACTTAGCAGACATATGTCCCTCCAAACGGACATGAACTGAGCTGAAATGCTGGAATACCCGAGAAGATCTGCCCTACAGACCTTTACAGGTCAAATTCTAGATTTCTAACTCTTATAAGTTACCTATGACCCCTCTTATGCATATTTATCATTTCTAACTTATTTTCCTCATCATTTTCACCTCCATTCTAATTCCACCCATTTCAAGACACCAAAGTACTCTTTTTCTATTAACTCAAGTAAAGAAAAAGTCTATGAAAATGTCCAACATTCACCCTGTGCAGCATCACTAACTTGAAAAGAGAATAACTCTCAACTCCGATATTCAAAAATTTCATACTTTATATCGTTGGAAAGTTAGAAAGATAACCTACAACTTTTATGAAGACCACTATGGCTAATTCTACCTAAATCAATACAATTTTTCCTTTAATTTTAGAACACGATTTATACACCTGTGAAAGCTTGCAAAATGCAATATCTCTTCAAATCTATTCAACTACTAAGTACTTTTGTTAAACTCTTAAATCTCACCTCAAAAGATTAATCCCATATGACCTTTCCAATCTCTAACATGTTATTCCAAAAGAAACAACAATTTATTGTCTCAACGAAGAAGAATGTGCACATACCCATTACACTTCCACAACCATCATACTCAACCTGTAAAATAACATCATCATACACAACAAAAATCCTCAAATTCAAATTCTCATTGCTAAGCAAAGTAAATATTGGAACAAGCTTTACTTACATATCAACATACACATCACTAACTTAAAATAAAAAAGGCCAAGGATGCTCATGTTTGATATGCCTATAAAGCTATCCAAAATGTTCACCAACTTAGTATAAAATTCTCTCACTATCGTGGAGTTTCCGATGCCTTGCAAGGATTGCTAACCATCTTGTTCTGCACCTGAGAAGTGGAAAAAAGGATGGGTTGAGCTACAAGGCTCAGTGGCTAATACATTTATGGCCATCAACAATCGACCCTAATTTAAGCATATGCACATGTATAGCTAGTAATTCAAGCATTAATCAATTTAGCACAAAACTCATAACACAATACATAGATTTTAGCCATTAAACACAACACTCAAACGTATCATACTTCACAATTCACAGATGCAATGCACAAGCAAATGGCTCGAGAGTTCCGTAGAACGAAACGGATAAACCGAAGTTTACGTTATGAACAAAACTAGTCCGATTTCTTAGGATCTTGTGGCCTCAAGTGGGCAGCCGGGAGAAGGCTATAGGTCAACATACACGTGACTAATTAAACGGGTTCCTCTCTTGCCCAATCACAAATAAATTTTATGCTCAATACAGTCAATCACAAATCCATAATCTCATACTTTGTTTACTTTTTCTTCTTTCCTTTTTATATAAATATCACAACCTTTTTTAAGGCATAAGATAATCATAATTCATCATGCATTTTCAAACATTCAGAAAGATTTGAATTTTAAGCAATTCAAATGGAATCAAATCAACATACACACACATAGGCAGGAATTTGGCCAATTACACAATAACTATGAATACATTACCCACCTAAATCCTTTGCAAAAATCCAACTCAAGGTTATCTTTCCTCTTGCTCTTGGGTAGGATTCTCTTGGTTTCCTAAAACAACCAAGTTTCCATTCAAAACAACATTCTAATAAAATTTATAAACTCCAATAATTATAAAAACAAGGCAATAAATGCAGATTAAGCTCAAACCTAACCTACCCATAGTCTATTTAGGTTAGAAAATCCAAGACCTAGTTTAGAAACCCTAGGAATCAAATTGGTTCCTTCTTCCTCTTCTTCCAACACAACACCCACTCTCTCTAATCCCTTCATTCTCAACACAACCCATTTCTTTAATAATTCAAGAAGAAAAGATAATTAACTTACCTTAACAAGCTTGATTTCTCTTCTTCCCACGTTTTCTTCTTCTTCTCTAACTTCTCACTTTTCTCTTCTCTTCTTCTAAATCTTAAGACAACTTTTTATCCTAGGTCTCCCAATTATGCCCTCATCATTTAATACAATATCCATTTACCCCTTCATTTGTCTTTGTCTGCTAACTCCTTAAACTAACTCAATTATATCATTCCCATATTAATTCTAACTTAATTCTAATCTTTCCATCTAACTCTAATCTCTATTCATGCTTACTAAATTTAATGACCCAATTCTAAGATAAATAAATAAACAAACAAATGTTAATTAAATAATTAAACAATTAAATTGATAATAAATTTAAAAAAATTTCGGGGTCCAATAGATTTTGCCATCTAAACGGTCAAAATTGCAAATTTCTGTAGGTGTCTCGAGAGTGACCACCCAGGGGACATGTATGTCCCTTCAAATAGACATGAGCAGACCTGGAACATTGAAATTCTAGAGAAGGTCCACGCAGTAGACATGTATGTCCACCTAATGGACATTTACTGGAAAATTTCCAGATTTCCATATCCTACAATCACCTCTAACACATCCCATGCATACCCTATCATTCCTACTTCAATTTCTCTTCATTCTCTCCTCCATTCCAATTCAAATCATCCATAAAACATATCCTACAAAATTGTTGATCATAATCACATAAACATAACATCAACCATGTCTATACATTCTTCAATATTTCATCACACTTTATCATCATTTTCATCCCATTTCATCTCTTTTACTTAGTCTATCTTTTCTACCTTAATACACCATCATTTCCTCTTCATTCATACTCCATTTCAGCTCAATATTATACACACACAAGTAAAAATTCATGATTGATCAAAAACACCAAAATAGAACATATTCTTATATACTTTCAACTCCAAATTTTTGCATATTTTTAACTTAAATATCATCTTCATTTCACTTTTAATTAATCAACCTAACTTACCTCATTTCAAGACATCATAATACTCCTTATAAGCTCTAAACGTATGTTAATTCATCTCTAAAGCAATCAAAGCAATCCACATTAATATAAGGAAAACAAAGCATAAAAACATCCATTCACTAATTAATTTTCTGCACTTTTTTAGACACCATTTTCATAATCAATTTATCCCAAAAGCATCATTACATCAATTTATGAATCATTACTCATTATTTATGTGAAAACAAGACATTTACATGATCATTTCACCACTCATGTTTTACACAAATAATTTCATGATGATGATCATCAATCTCAAATTACTCATCAAATTAGTTACATTTAACAATACCCATGTTGATCAAAGCATAACTTACTTGATTTAGCTCCAAAATCTTCAAGATTTCACTTAGCCCTAACTTTTCATATAAGCCACGTTCATCATCATCCAAGAGTGAGTCTTTAGTGAGAATGAAAGAGAGCAAGTTAAGAGTAGTAAGTGAAAGATGGGAGGGTTAGGTTCAACGTGTATGGAAGTTTGAGAAGCAAAATCATGAAGAAGGAGAATGAAGAAGAAAATTATGAAGAGAAGAAGAGATGAGAGACTACAAGATAAATGGGAGTAAATAATAAAGTGAAAGACCAATTTTGTCTTTCATTTGGTGAAAGTAACGTGAATGAAGACATGGTGTGGCTCCAATTTCTATAGGTTTCACATGTAGTGCCCCGTTACTATGGGGTACATATCGGAACACCCTGAGGATATTCCAGTACATAACCCATGATAATGGTGCGCTACCTTCAATTTCAACATTCACTTAACATGGCATCATCATTCTTTATTCTCTTATAAGATATCATAAGAAAAGTCACAATATTTTAAAACCAAAAATTTCCCCATTTCATTTCATAAATCTGAACGTATTTACATTGTAGCTTTTAAACATCCATACATGTACATTATCATAACCTAATACAAAATATGCTACATGAA
>JANZXP010064801.1:0-10913 GCA_027576715.1 Erythroxylum flavicans | reverse complement strand
TTATTTACAATGTAATGTTTTTATTATCAATTAAGATATTTTAATTTTTAATCATTAATCAAAATTTCTATTTAATTCTATCAAATTAAATATATATATTATAAATATTTAATTAATAAAATTTTTTGACTGTTATAATTTAAATATAATGAAAAAAAATATTTAAAAAAATTTTAATAAAATATTTTACCGACGGAAACATCCATAAATTCCATCGGTAATGTCTAAACTACACCGACGGATAGAAATTTTGTCGGCAATTATATAGCTTATTTACCGACGGAAATAACATTATTGTCGATAAAGTTACCGACGGTATTAAAAACATTCTGATGCTAAATTTACATACGGTTTAAGAACTTACTGTCGGTAAAGTTAGCGTCGGAAAATAATTGCCCGTCGGTAACTTACGAACGGAAAAAGTGTGACGGTCAGCAACTTTTCGGTTGAAATTACTGACGGTCATTTCATTCCTTCAGTAACTTACCGATGGAAAATTTCTTTACCGTCGGTAAGTTTAGCTACGGCCAAATCTATGACGTTTTTGTCTGTCGGTATATTCCATCAGTATTAAAAATTACAGATAGAATTTTTGTCATTTCTGTCAGTATTTTCCGTCGCTAACTCACTATTTTCTTGTAGTGTTGGCACATTTGCTATGCACCTTCGGTGGGAAAAAAGCCTGTTGGCACAATTTTGGTAGGAAAAACATCACAGTCGTACGATCTCTAGACAATGTCGATGGGCAAAATAGCCAATTCGAACATTTGCTAGGAACCTTTGGTGGGTAAAACAACCTGTTGGCATGGTCCCTAGGCATGTTTAGTAGGCAAAACAGTCCGTTGGGCACCTTTAGTAGGCAAAACAGTCCGTTGGGCACCTTTAGTGGGGAAAACAACTCTTTAGAACACCTTCAGTGGGCCAAATAGCCCATTGGCACGGTCGCCAGGCACCTTCAGTGGGCAAAATAGCGAGTTGGCATGGTCGCTAGGACCCTAGATGGGCAAAATAGCCCGTTGGGATGTTCGCTAGGCACCTTCGGCTGAAAAAACAGCCAATTGGCACACCTTTGGTGGGAAAAACACCTCATTTCCATGGTCACTAGACACCTTCGGTGGGAAAAATAGCCGAATGGCAAAACCACTAGGCATCTTCAGTGGGAAAAATAGCATGTTCGCACGGTCACTAGGCGCCTCCGATGAAAAAAATAGCCCGTTGGCACTTTCACTAGGCACCTTTGGTGGGAAAAATAACCTGTTACACACCCTTGGTGGGAAAAACACCACAGTTGCACAGTCTGTAGACACCTTCGGTGGGCAAAATAGCTCGTTGGCATGTTCGCTAGGAACCTTTGATAGGCAAAACAGCCTGTTGGCATGGTCGCTAGGCATCTTTAATGGGCAAAACAGTCCGTTAGGCACCTTTGGTGAGGACAACCCATCAGAACAACTTCGATAGGCAAAATAGCCCGTTGACATGTTCGTTAGGCACCTTCTGTGGGAAAAATAACACATTGGCATGATTGATAGGCACGTTCAATGAGTAAAATAGCCTGTTGGCATAGTCGTTAGGCACCTTTGATAGGCAAAACATTCCATTGGGTACCTTTAGTGGGAAAAATAGCCTATTAGGCACCTTCAGTGGGCAAAGTAGCCTGTTGGCATGGTCACTAGGCACCTTTGGTTGGTTTGCAAAGTAGCCCATTGACACAATGATTAGGCACGTTCGGTGGGAAAAATAGCCCGTTGGGCACCTTTAATAGGAAACACAGCCCGTTGGCACACCTTTGGTGGGTAAAACAGCCTATTGGCACATTGGTTAGGCACGTTCAGTGGGAAAAACATCCTGTTGGCACCCCATCGATAGGCAAAACAGCCCGTTAGCACACCTTTGGTTGGTAAAATAGCTCGTTGGCAAGATCGTTGGGCACCTTCAGTGGGAAAAACAACCCGTTAGGTACCTTTGATGGGAAACACAGCCCGTTGTCATACCTTTGTTAGGAAAAACAGCCCATTAGCACGTTTGTTAGGCACCTTCGATGCAAAGAACAGCCCGTTTGCACACCTTTGGTAGGAAAAATAGCCCGTTGGCACTGTCATTAGGCACCTTCGATAGGAAAAATAGCCCGTTGACACGTCTTCTATAGGAAAAAAGCACATTGGCATGGTCGCTAGGCACTTTTGGTGGGCAAAATAGCCCGTTAGCACAATCTCTAGGTACCTTCGATGGGTAAAACAGACCGTTGGGCACCTTCAGTGGAATAAACAGCCTGTTGGCACACCTATGGTCAGCAAAATAGCCCGTTGGCACACCTTTAGCGAGAAACACAACTCGTTGGCACATCTTCGGTGGGAAACACAACCCGTTGGCACACCTAGTAGGCAAAACAGCCCAATGGCACGTTCACTAGGCACCTTTGGTGGAAAAAATAGCCCGTGCACACCTTTGGTGGACAAACAGCCTGTTGGCACAGTCATTAGGGACCTTCGATAGGAAAAATAGCTGTTTAGACAACTTCGGTGGGAAGAAAAGCATGTTGGCATAGTCGATAGGCACCTTCAGTGGGCAAAATAGCCCATTAACACGATCGCTAGGCACCTTTGATTTGCAAAATAAACGGTGGGCACCTTCAGTGGAAAAAATAGCCCATTAGCATACCTTCGGTGGGCAAAACAATATGTTGGCATGTTCGCTAGGCTACTTCGGGGGAAAAAACACCCCATTCACACACCTTTGGTAGGCAAAATAGCTTGTTGGCATAGTTGCTAGGCACTTTAAGTGGGAAAAACGGCCCGTTGACACACCTTCCATGGGAAAAACAACACGTTGGCAAGGTCACTAGGAACCTTCAGTGGGTAAAATAACCTGTTGGCATGGTCACCAGGCACCTTCATGGGCCAAAATAAACCATTGGGCACCTTAAGTGGAAAAAATAGCCCGTTGGTATGCCTTCAGTCGGCAGCTTGTTGGCACACCTTGGGTGGGAAACACAGCTCGTTGACACATCTTTGGTGGGAAATATAGCCCGTTGGCACACCTTTGGTGGAAAACACAGCTCGTTGGCACACCCTCGGTTGAAAAAACTGCTCGTTGACACGTTCGATAGGCATTTTCGGTCAAAAAATAGCATGTTGGCATAGTGGCTAGGTACCTTAGGTGGGCAAAATAGCCTGTTGGCTCGGTCGCCTGACATCTTCGGTGGGAAAAACATTCCGTTGGGCAAAATAGCATGTTGACACGGTCGCTAAGGAGCTTCGATGGGTAAAATAGCCTATTGGGATGTTCACGAGGCACCTCTAGTGGGGAAAACAACACAGTTGCACAGTCGTTAAACATCTTCGATAGGCAAAATAGCCCATGGGCATGATCGTTAGGCACCTTTGGAGGGCAAAATAGCTTGTTTACATGTTTGTTAGGCACCTTTGATGGGAAAAATAACACACTGGCACACCTTCAATGGGTAACATACCCCGTTGGCACGATCGCTAGGCATCTTAGATGGGCAAAATAGTCCGTTGGGCCCCTTCGGTGGGAAAAAAAACTTGTTGGAACACCTTGGGTAGGCAAAACAACCCGTTGGCACACCTTCACAAGGTAAACCAGCACGTTGGCATGATCGCTAGGCACCTTCGTTGGGAAAAAGAACCCATTGGTACATCTTTGGTAGGAAAACACCATGGTCGCATAGTCGTTAGGCACCTTCAGTGGTCAAAATGACTAGTTGGCACAACCACTTGGCAACTTTGGCAGGGTAAACAGCCAGTTGGCACACATTAAGTGAAAAATATCTTGTTGGCACGATCGCTAGGCACCTTCAGTGGGGAAAAGAATTCATTGGGTTCCTTAGGTGGGAAAACAACACTTTGGCACACCTTTGGCTGGCAAACAACTTGTTGGCATACCTTTAGTGGGCAAAATAGCCCATTGGCACACCTTTGGTGGGCAAAACAACCCATTTTCATAGTCGTTGGGCACCTTCGGTGTGCAAAATAGTCTATTGGGCATCTTTAGTGGAAAAAACATGTTAGGCACATTTAATGGGCAAAATAGCCTATTGGCACGATCTTTAGGCACGTTTGGTAGGCAAAACAACCCGTTGGCACAATCGTTAGGCACCTTTGGTGGGAAAAATAGCCCGTTAAGCACCTTCAGTTGGAAACACAGCTCTTTGGCACACCTTTGGTAGGCAAAAAAGCCCATTGGCACAATCGCTAGGCACCTTCGACGCAACAAATAGCCTGTTGGCATGGTCGCTAGGCAACTTTGGAGGGAAAAAAAGCCTGTTGGCATGTTTGCTAGGCACCTTCAGTGGGAAAAACAACATATTGGCACGGTCGCTAGGCACTTTGAGTGGGAAAAATAAACTGTGGTATGGTCACAAGGCACCTTCGATGGGAAAAATAGTCCGTTGGTATGGTCGCATGGCACCTTCAGTGGGAAAAATGGCCCGTTGGCACGGTCTCCAGACACCTTTGGTGGGAAAAATAGCTCGTTGGGCAAAATAGCACGTTGGTAGAGTTGCTAGGGGCCTTCGATTGGCAAAATAGCCTGTATGGATGTTTGCTAGGTACCTTTGGCTAAACATCACGATTGCACGATTGCTAGACACCTTTGATGGTCAAAATAGCCTATTAGCACGGTCGCTAGGCACCTTTGCTAGGCAAAACAGACCATTGGGCACCTTTAGTAGAAAAAATAATTCATCGGCACACCTTCAATGGGAAACATAGCCCGTTGGAACACCTTCGATAGGAAACACAGCCCATTGGTACACCTTCTGTAGGAAGCACAGCCTGTTGACACACCTTTGATGGGAAACACAACACGTTGGCCCTATCGCTAAGTGCCTTTAATGGCAAAAATAGCCATTTGGCACACATTTGGTGGGCAAAACAGCCCATTGTCATAGTCGTTAGGCACCTTTGGTAGGAAAAATAGTCTGTTGGGACACCTTCGCTCTCTAAAACAGCTCGTTGGCACGGTCACTAGGAACCTTCGGTGGGAAAAACAACACATTGGCATGGTCACTAGGCACCTTCGGTGGGAAAAACAGGCTGTTGTGCAAAATAGCACGTTGGCACAGTCGCTAGGGACCTTTGATGGGTAAAATAGCCCTTTGGGATGTTAGCTAGGCACCTTTGGTGGGAAAATAGCCCATTGACACAATTTCATTGGGAAAAACACCACGGTCACCAGGCACCTTAAGTGGCAAAACAAACCATTAGGCACCTTCAGTGGAAAAAACAGCTCGTTGGCAAACCTTTGGTGGGAAACACAACTTGTTGACACACCTTCGGTGGGAAACACAACCCGTTGGCACACCTTTGGTGGAAAAATAGCCCGTTGACACGTTCGCTAGGCACCTTTGGTTGGAAAAGCAACTCATTGGCATGGTTGCTAGGTACCTTCGGTGGGTAAAATAGCCCATTGGCAGGATCGTTAGGAACCTTCGATGGGAAAAATAGCCAGTTGGGATGTTCACTAGGCATCTTTTGTGGGAAAAATCCCACGGTTGCACGGTCGCTAGACACCTTCGGGGGTAAAATAGCCCATTGACATAGTTGTGATGCATCTTTGGTGGGCAAAATAGCCTGTTGGCACATTTGCTAGGCACTTTCGATGGGAAAATAACACATTGGCACAATTGCTAGGCACCCTCAATAGAAAAAATAGCCTGTCGACATTTCCATTATGCACCTTTTGTAGGAAAAATAGCCCATTGGCACACGTTTGGTTTGAAAAATACCACGATCGTACGACCTCTAGACACCTTTGGTGGGAAAAATAGCCCATTGGCACTTTTGCTAGGCACCTTCGGTGGGTAAAAGAGCCCGTTGTCGCATTTGCTAGGCATCTTCAGTGGGCAAAACAGCCCGTTGGGCACCTTTGGTGGCTAAAACAACCCTTTAAAACTCCTTCGGTAGGCAAAATAGCCCATTGGTACACCTTCAGTGGGCAAAACAACACGTTGGCACGATCGTTAGGCACCTTTGGTGGGCAAACTAGCTTGTTGGCAAAGTCGTTAGGCACCTTTGTTGGGCAAAACAGTTCGTTGGGCACCTTTAGTGGAAAAAAACAAAACGTTAGGTAGATTCAGTGGGCAAAATAGCCCATTGGTACGATCGTTAAGAACGTTTGGTGGGCGAAAGAACCCATTGGCATAATCGCTAGGCACCTTCGGTGTAAAAAATAACCTATTGACACAGTCGCGAGGCACCTTTGGTGGGCAAAACAATATGTTGGCACGATCGCTAGGCACCTTGGATGGGAAAAATAGTCTGTTGGCACTTTAGCTAGTCACTTTTGGTGGGAAAAATAGCCTGTTGATACGTTAGCTGGGCATCTTCAGCCCATAGATACGTTCCCTAGGCACCTTCGGTGGGAAAAATAGCATGTTGGCATAGTCGCTAGGCACCTTCAGTGGGCAAAATAGCCTATTGGCAAGGCCGTCAAGCATCTTTGATGGGAAAAATAGCTAGTTGGGCAAAATAGCAAGTTGGTAGAGTCACTAAGGACCTTTGATGGGCAGAATAGCCCATTGGGATATTTACTACGCACCTTCGACGGGATAGACAGCCTGTTGGCACATCTTCAGTAGGAAAAACACCATGGTTACACGATCGCTAGACACCTTCAGTGGGAAAAATAGCCCGTTGGCACGGCCGCTGGGCAGCTTTGGTGGGCAAAACAGACCATTGGGCACATCCAGTGGAAAAACAAGTCATTAGCACACCTTCAGTGGGAAACACAACCTGTTGTTGCACCTTCGGTGGGAAACACAGCCCCGTTGGTGCACCTTTGGTGGGCAAAACAGTCCGTTGACACGTTTACTAAGCACCTTTGATAGGAAAAACAACACATTTGCATGGTCGCTAGGCACCTTCAGTGGGCAAAATAGCCCGTTGGCATAGTCGCTAGGCATCTTTGGTGGGAAAAACAACCTATTAGGCAAAATAGTACATTGGCACACCTTCAGTAGGAAAAGCAACACGTTGGCACGGTCGTTAGGCATCTTTAGTGGTCAAAACAGTCAGTTGGGCACCTTCGGTGGGGAGAACAACCCTTTAGAACACCGTCAGCTGGCAAAATCACCCGTTGGGCACCTTCAGTGAAAACAACAGCCCATTGGCACACCTTCAGTCGCCAAAACAGCCTGTTAGCACACCTTCGGTGGGAAATATAGCCGATTGGCACACCTTCGGTGGGAAACACAACTCGTTGGCACACCTTTGGTGGGCAAAACAACCCGTTGGCACATTTGCTAGGCACCTTGGTGGGAAAAATAACACGTTGGCATGGTTGCTAGGAATCTTTAGTGGGCAAAATGGCCAGTTGGCACGGTCGCTAGGCACCTTTGATGGGAAAAACAGCTCGATGGCCAAAATAGCACGTTGGCATGGTCGATAGGCACCTCCGATAGGAAAAACACCACGTTGCACGATTGCTAGACACCTTCGGTATGTAAAATAGCCCGTTGGTATGGTCACTAAGCACATTTAGTGGGTAAAATAGCGCTTTGGCACTTTCGCTGGGAAAAAAGTCCGTTGGCACAACTTTGGTGGGAAAAACACCACACTCGTACAGTCTCTAGACACTGTCGGTGGACAAAATAGCCCAATCAAACGTTCGCTAGGTACCTTTGGTGGGAAAAATAGCCATTTGGCATGGTCACTAGGCATCTTCGGTGGAAAAAACAGCCCGTTGGCTAACCTTCGGTGGGAAAAACATCACGGTTGCACAGTCAGTAGACACCTTTGGTGACAGTCGCGAGGCACCTATTATGGCCAAAACGACCTATTGGCATGTTTTCTAAGCACCTTTAGTGGGAAAAACGGCACGTTGTCACAGTCGCTAAGCACCTTTGGTGGGCAAAATAGTCCTTTGGCACTTTCCCTAAGCACCTTAGGTGCTTAAAAAGCCTGTTGGCATACCTTTGGTGGGAAAACACCACGATCTCACGATCTCTAGACACCTTTGGTTGGCAAAACAGCCCTTTGGCACGATTGCTAGGCATCTTCAATGGGCAAAACAATCCGTTGGGAACCTTCGGTGGGGAAAACAACCCTTTAGAACACCTTCGGTAGACAAAACATCAAGTTGGCACACCTTTAGTGGGCAAAATAGCTCGTTGGGCACCTTCGGTGGGGAAAACAACCCTTCAGAACACCTTTGGTAGGCAAAACATCCCGTTGGCACACCTTCAGTGGGCAAGACAACATGTTGACACGTTCACGAGGCACCTTTAGTGGGAAAAAACAACACGTTGGCTTGGTCGCTAGGCACTTTAGATGGGCATAATAGCCCGTTGGCACGGTCGTTAAGCACCTTTGGTGGGAAAATAGCCCACTGCAAAATATAGCAAGTTGGTATAGTCCCCAGAGACCATCGATGGGTAAAATAGCTCGTTAGGATGTTCGTTAGGCACCTTCGGTAAAAAAAATAGCCCGATGGCACACCTTTAGTGGGAAAAACACGACGGTTGGATGGTCACTTGACACCTTCAGTGGGCAAAATAGCCCATTGGCACGATCACTAGGCATCTTCGATGGGAAAAATAGCCCGTTGGCACTTTCACTAGGCACTTTTGAGGGAAAAACAACCTGTTGGCACACCTTTGCTAGGAAAAACACCACGGTCACACAATCTCCAGACACCTTCGGTGGGCAAAATAGCCTGTTGGCGTGTTCACTAGGCACCTTTGGTTGGAAAAATTGCCCATTGCCACAGTTGCTGGGCACCTTCGATGGGAAAGAAAGATGTTGCCATGATCGTTAGGCATCTTAGGTGGGAAAGACAAGACATTGCCACGATCGCTAGGCACCTTTGGTGGGCCAAATAGTGCTTTGGCACTTTCTCTAGGCACCTTCGATAGGAACAAAGCCCGTTGGCACACCTTTGGTGGGAAATCACTACGATCGTACAATCTCTAGACACTGTTGGTGGGCAAAATAGGCCGTTTGAACATTCGCTAGGCATCTTTGATAGGCAAAACAGCCATTTGGGAAGGTCGCTAGGCATCTTCAGTGGGCAAAACTGTCCATTGGGCTCCTTCGGTGGGGAAAACAACCCTTTAGAACACCTTTGGTAGGCAAAACAGCCTGTTGGTACGTTCATTAGGGACCTTCAATAGGAAAAACACCCCGTTGGCACACCTTTGGTAGATAAAATAGCCAGTTGGCACGATCGCTTGGCATCTTCGATGGGAAAAATAGCCCGTTGGCACACCTTCGATGGGAGAAAAGCATGTTGACACGGTCGCTAGGCACCTTCGATGGTCAAAAAAGTCCATTATCATGATCACTAGGCACCTTTAGTGGACAAAACAAACCATTAGGCACCTTCAGTGGTAAAAACAATCCGTTAGCACACCTACGATCGGCAAAACATCCCGTTAGCACACCTTCGGTGAGAAACACAACCCATTGGCACACCTTCGATGGGAAGCATAGCCCATTGGCACACCTTCTTGGGAAAAACAACCCAATGACACGTTTGGTAGGCACCTTCGGTGGGAAAAATAGCATGTGTACACCTTTGGTGGGCCAAATCGCTCGTTGGCATGATCGCTAGGCACCTTTAATAAGAAAAACAGTCTATTTGCACCCCCTTCAGTTGGAAAAACAACACATTGGCACGATTGCTAGGCACCTTCAGTGGGCAAAGTAGCCTATTAGCATGGTCGCTAGGCAACTTCAATGGGGAAAATGGACTGTTTGGCATCTTCAGTGGAAAATAGCCATTTGGCACACCTTCGGCAGGTAAAACGGTTTGTTGCCACATTTGCTAGGCTCCTTCGGTGGAAAACCACTACATTCGCACACCTTTGGTGGAAAAAAGAGCCCGTTGGTGTAGTGATTGGGCACTTTCAGTGGGAAAAACAGCCCTTTAGCACATCTTTGGTGGGAAAAACAGCACGTTGGCACGGTCTCTAGAAACCTATGGTGGGCAAAATAGCTCGTTGACATGGTTGTTAGGCACCTTCATTAGCCAAAATAGACCATTGGGACCTTAAGTGGAAAAAACAACCCATTGGCACACCTTCGGTTGGCAAAACAGCCCGTTGGCACACCTTCGGGTGAAAACATAGCCTGTTGGCACATCTTCAGTAAGAAACATAACCCGTTGGCAAACCTTCGGTGGAAAACACAGCTCGTTGGCACACCCTCGATTGGTAAAAAAACCCATTGGCATGATCGCCAAGCATCTTCGGTGGGAAAAATAGCTCGTTGAAACGATCGCTAGCGACCTTCAGGTGGAAAAACAGCACGGTTGCACGGTCACTAAACACCTTCATGGGCAAAATAGCCCATTGACACGATTGATAGGCACCTTTGGAGGGCAAAACAACTCGTTGACACGTTTGCTAGCCACCTTCGGTGGGAAAAACCAGCACGTTTGTACACCTTTGATGGGCAACACAACCTATTGGCACAGTCATTAGGCATCTTCGATGGCCAAAACAGTCCGTTGGGCCCCTTCGGTGGGAAAAACAACCTGTTGGAACTCCTTTGGTAGGCAAAACAACCCGTTGGCGTAGTTGGTAGGCACCTTCGGTGGAAAAAACAGCCCATTGGCATGGTCATTAGGCACCTTCGATGGGTAAAATAGCACACTGGCAAAGTCACTAGGCACCTTCATTGGGCAAAACCATCCATTGGGCACCTTCAGTGGAAAAAATAGCCCGTTAGGCACATTTAGTGGGCAAAATAGCCCGTTGGCATGATCGTTAGGCATGTTTGGTGGGCAAAATAGCTCGTCGGCACAGTCGTTAGGCAACTTTGATGCAAAAAATAGCCCATTGGCACGATCGCTAGGCACCATTTGTAGGCAAAACAACCCATTGGCACATTTGTTAATCACCTTAGGTGGAAAAACCAGCACGTTGGCACGGTCGCTAGGCACCTTTGTTGGGA
>JANZXP010064780.1:0-10913 GCA_027576715.1 Erythroxylum flavicans | reverse complement strand
AAAACTAATTTCACCTCTCTTTCTCTTATGTTTGTAGGTTTTGATCTTCCAATGGAACCAAAGAAGATGGCAACTTAGAAACAGACCAATGAATTGTGCCGTCAAGTCTGCAGTGAAGGTAAGCCCAATTTAGCGATAGCTTTTTGTGCCCCATTCCCATTTATTTGGAGGAAGAAGGTACGCATTCCGAGACCTTAAAGATAGGTACTTGATCACTTCTTGCTACTTTGATTTTGAATTGTTAGAAACCATAGGAGTGAGGCAAAAAATTGAGCGACTAGCTACAAATATAGGTTGGAATAGGTTCATTTCGTGTGACGTGCCTAGTTACCCTATGATGACTATAGAGTTTTTCACTACAGTTCGTTATAACCTTAAAATGGATGTTTTCTAGTTTAGGATTGAATTATAATGTCATTCGTGCACTATTCGATTTGTGAAACACTAAAGTTTTAGATGATTATGATGACTTTTATCTAGATGATTATTGGAAAACTGTAACGAGTGAAGAAAATTTTGACTATAGGAATGCACCGAACACTTTAACTCGTAGTTCCGAGCATTTACTTTTGCATAAATTTATATGCTTAACAGTGTTTAATAAAACTGAAAGTAAAAAGTTCTCGACCAAAGAACTTTTCTTTTTATGGTGAATGGATCAAAAAATCAAAATCAATACACCTTTTAGGATTTTTGATTAATAGTGAGTGTTGTGAATAAAAAGAGCTCTTATTTTGGTCTGTCTTATATTGTAACTACTTTGGCTTTGTTTTACAACCTTGATATGGAAAATGTGTGTACAACTTAACACAATATGTTTGACATATCTTGTTTGAGGCGCTCTGAGAACTCCGAAATCCTTAGATGGGTATTGTAGTAAATAACAGGAGGGGCACAGATACAGCCTTTTCCTGACCCTCTACATCCGAAGCAGTCCCGAAGCTAGAAGAAGAAGCAGTGGAGGAGGAACCAAGTGCACCTTCTACCAGATGACCTCTAATCAGCAATAAATGACATCATAAATCAGTGAACTCGACATGCAGATGAGGTAAGTCCATAAAGAGCAATGCTACTTAAAGAAGAAATTCGTCAAATCCTTTCAGAGGAATAATTTTAAAGTCCCTTCGCCAATACCGTGGCCACCTCAATCCCCATAAGCTTTTCTTACCCTACACTTTTAAATTTTGATGTCTTTTGTTTGGTTTGATGTCATTTTGTTTATTTTATGGTGGCATTGTCACATTGAGGACAATGTGTTGTTTAAGTGTTAGGAGGTGACACTTGTATTGTTAATTGTATTGTGTTAATGACGTTGTGCATTCTATTAAATAGGATGCATGTTTAGGCATATCATGTTGTTTTATGTTAATCAATGGGCCTGCTCTTGAGTCATTTAGATTGGTATTGCCATGATATTCTATCATGCTAGTTAGAATTATATTAAATGCATGCTTGAACTTGGATTAAGTTACTTGACTAGAAAGTGAACCATGTGGAGTGATGAAAAGTAGTTGGTTACATAAGCTTACTCACAATTTGACATTTGAGCCAATGTGAGAATTGAGCCTATATGACTCCATATATAGTCATTCCATATCTTTGTTGTGTGATACTTCCATAGGTTATTACCTTCAGAACTTTTTTTGAACTGGTTTAAGTCTATTGGATGCATGCTTAATAGAGATGATTAAAGCCCTTTTTGTGTTATCCGTTGGCTTCAATGACCTACCCTTTTTATTATCCCTTACTACCCTCATTGAGCCTTAACCTTTTGTTTCTTGAAATACCTAAAAGTTTTAAAACCTAAAACCCCATTAACCTAACCATTCACAAGCTTAGTTGAGTATTAAGTAATACATTAGTTGAGATTGCTGTGAAATTTTTATCGAGATAAATTGAGGATACTTTTGCATGTGAATCACATTACATTTAGCTTCTATTTTACTCATATGTTCTTCTTTGTATTAAGAAAAAGAAAAGAACAAAAGAAAGAAAAAATGAAAAGAAAAAGAAAAGAAAAAGGGAATAACACTTGAGTAGCATAAATAAGTGCAGAGTATTATCATAATTACACGTTTGTATCTTGGAATTTTGTTTTGTTATCCCTTTTCACCCACTTTTCACTTTATGAATGCTTGTGTTAAACCTTCTACCCTCTTTATCCACCTTAACCCTTACCATATTATAACCTTAAACAAGTCCTTTTGATCTATTTATGCATGCTATCATTGTAGAGGAGAATTGGTGTATTAGCAAGCCTATGGTAGGGTAGTTTTCTATAGGAAGTTTGAGCGAAACACTAACCATCAAACACTTAAGAGAAATGAGTGAAAAATAGTGAGGAAGATTTATTTTGCGTTCATAATTATCTTGGAGTGAGGGTGCCATTTTTTTTAATTTGCTTATGTACAGTAATGAAAAATAGTCATGATATGTGTATTAACTTGATATTTGAGTTGGCTAAAATTTGAGGAATTGTATCCCTTGATCTTTGTGAAAATGAAGTGATAGAATTGACTGATTGTATTTATTTTGCTTGAGGACAAGCAAAGATTTAAGTGTGGTGAAGTTGATAGTTGTGCATTAGTCTATGTTTTTCTAAGTAATTAGCATGCGTTTCTTGCATAATAGATGATTATTGTTGTATTTTAGAATTCATTTTTTATGTTTTCGTTTAGTTTGATTTTCATTGTCATTCTTTGATGTTTGATACTAATTTAAGGCTAGAATTGATTATCTTTATGTAGGAATGAAGATTGAGCAACTTGGAAATTAAACTAGGGAACAAAAAGGAGAAGAGAAGAGGAGACATTACGTTGCGTAATCCCACGATCGTGGGAATCATGCCAATTCCCACATTTTTGGGATGTTTAATTTGAGACCTTATGTGGGATTCAATTAAACCTTAGGGCTTTTGGACTATAAAACATATCAAACCTCCATAGATGAGAGAGGGACGAAACCCTCTATAGAAAAGGGCCTCCTTAAGTGAAGAATACAAGTTTTGATTCTTGAGGAAGGTGAAGATTTAAGGATTATCAACAACAATAGGCAAAATAGCACATCAACATCAAAAAGTTTAGATTTTGGCAAAGAAGAGAAGCTTTCTTTATTCAATTTCTTGTGTTTTTATCTCTTATAATCTTTGTAAAATGGAATATTTGAGTGTTGATGATGTTATGGAGAATATAAGTGGCTAATTTAATTTTAGGGATTACTTTTGAACTATTTTGTTAAACTCCTATTTTATTGAATTGAATGAAAGTTGTCTTTGATGATTGCTGATTATAATTATATCTTGCAATAAATAAAGAGAGTGAGTAAGGTTATTTGTGTAGGATTGTACAACGAGAGTTAGCAACCTATAGACATGCAATCATCGTGTTAATTGATTAGTTAGAAGACAGATCTCGGCTAATTCAATTGATCACCCTTAAGATAGCTTAATAACTAGTTAAATTGGTAGAGTGATTGGGTAGGTTGAGAGATGGTTCAATTTACTTCATTTAATTTGATTAGGGACAATTAATTACACCTTGAGAGAGGGTAGTTAACACAATTGAACATTTTAGGTGAGATACAATTTGATTAATAAAATAGGAGGGAGACAAAATAAAGAGAAAGTGATCTCTATTTATTAAAAACTTAAATTCCAATTTTCTGCATTTTGGTATTGTCTATTATTCATTGTTAGTTTTTTCAATTTTAATTTAATTTTCTAAATTATTTCCATAAAATAATTTTTTTAAACAAAGTTTGATTTGAATTAAGTGGTGTCTAGGCATCAATCCCTTTGAGATTGATATCTGCTTTCTAACTACAAGTCATAACCCTTATACTTGCAATTTTTTAGCATAAAATGAGTAAATTATTTTGGAAAATTACACTTAACAGATATCCAACAATTCTAGCAGCATGAAAAGGTAATTTTAGTTTAGTTTCCAAAATTGAGAGAGTCAACAAGACTCAGGTACATCCTTAGAAGAATTAGTTGATAATGTTTCTGTTAATATTTTGAAATTTTAGCAGGATGCGAAATGGTTCCAACAAGATGCATTGCCTCGATGGGGAGAAATCTAAAATTTTAGTAGGATGTAAATGGTTCTAGCAAGATGCATTGCCTCGATAGGGAGATATCAATTATCTGGAATTGCAAAGTGAAGAGGAGTAGTCATATCAACCCGAGGTGTACCCAACGAACGTTTGTGTGAAAACCTTACAAAGTAATGAGGAGCTTGAGAATTTTGAGAGCATGCAAAAACCTTACAGAGTGATAAGGAGCTTGAGAATTTTGAGAGCAATACTTAAGGAATTGATTGCAACAAACAAGAAGTGCAGGAGGAGTTTAGAGCATAAAAGGATATATCTTTTAACTCAAAGGTAAATACTGAGTTCCATTTTTTGGTTGAGAATGACTCTTTACTTTTACCGAGCAAGTTAGAGGAATTAAATGAGGAAGAAAAAGGTGAAGAGACATTCAAGATCTTTCCAAAATGCATGGACTCAATAGAGTTTAAAAGTTGGAGGATAGGGAAATGTTGGAGGTGAATGACCATCAACAACCTCACGTTGAGAAAGCACAAGCTAGTATACCTAAAGACTATAATTTTTTCACATGAGGAGAAAAGGAGTCGACCTAGCGACTCTAAACAAAGCCGCTTCTTGGGAGGCAAACTAAGAGACATAAATTTCTTTTATTTAAATTTTTGCATTTCTTTTATATGCATGTGTGTTTCTATATTAGTTTGTTTCTTGCTTGTTTTAAGTTTCAATCAAAATGAGAGAAAGAATAAACAAACAAACAAACAAACATTTTCTCATTTTGTGTTGCTTCTAGGATTATATAATCATGATTAGAGTGTGAATTGACTATAGAATTCATAGCAACTTTAGCGTGTACGTTTAATTTTGTGAATGGTCAATATGCATTATCTTTAGAAGAGTAGCGACTAATGGTAGACAATGCCAGTAAGATTTTGAGCCTTAATAAACTAACACATCCATAGTAGTCTCATTACCTTTCAATAATGTGAGACCTTCATGACATGTACATCCTTATTTTGCTTTGATTTTCTATTCAAGACCACATTTTTATCATATGCTTTAATATGGACATCATTTGGCATTCTTTTCTTTTGTGAACTACATTAGTTAAATAGCCTACCCATTGCATGATTTTTCCCTTGACAAGCCCCTTTGAGATTTATATATTTCTTTTTGTATAAACCACATTATACACTTTTAAACTTAACCAAATATCTTACGTAAGCCATAAAGCTAGTGGAACATTTGGTGATTGTTGAGTTTCTGGATGACAAAATTCTAAGTGTGGAGGTATGTATATGTGTGGTTTGGTTATGATGTTGGGATGTTATTTTATGTCTTATCATTGAAATTCCCATGTTGATGTAGTTTATTTTAAATTTTATAAGAGAAAAAAGAAAGAAAAAGAAAAAGGAATAAAAATGTTTAAATAAATTTATCAAAGAGGAAGTCTATATGTCTATTGCAAGGTTAGTCATACTTAATGCAACCACCTAAAGTTGTATTGAACGGGTTTTTTGAGTATGTTGAATATAAGGTAGATATTGGCTTGGAAGGGTCACTCTTTGTGTTTCAATGTATTGTCATCAATTGCATGAGCGATTGCGTCAGATTGGTATATACTTCATGTGGTTTGTGTATAAGAGCTCGAGTTTAATTTATGAAACTCGTTTTTGCATCCATCATAGTTGATGTACACAATTGTGATTGCATGTTGGTTTTTGCACTTGATGTCATATTGAATTTTTCTTATTTCACTAGCTTTAAAGGCTTTCAAGTCACTTGACCTAAATACATTTCGCCTTGCCTTTAAAGTCATTTGATACATTATTTTGCATGTGACCTTTACAGCTGGAGAAATGAAATGATATGTAACGTTATGGATTGTCATGGTCATGAATGGTGTTGAGTGTAGCTATGGATATATTTTATTTAAATACATTTTTCGAGTCTGCTATTAGATTACTTACTTTTTGAAGAAGATAAATTTTGATTGATCATGAGTAAAAGCTTGGAATGTTGATTTCTTGCTATGATTTTTGAAAGTCATTCATCTTTACTTACGATTATATATTCTTGGAATATATGGGAAATGAGCCAATGATTTTTGGGTCTATGAGCTTAATTTTGATGTTTTGCCCAAGGACAGCCAAAAGCTAAATGTGGGGGAAACTGATATGTGTTTAATTGATTATGAATTTATTTCATAACACTTAGTGATTATTGCTATAAAAATGCTTAAGATACTCACTTTCACTCATATGTGATTTTAGGCATAATTCGAAGCAAAGAAGTTAATATAAGTTGAAAGCATGACATTTGGGCCATTTTCTAAAGATTAATATTCACTTGTCTTAAGGGAATAAGAAGAAGACAAGAAAAGCTCTCCAAAATAGCGTTTGTTAGACTAAAAGAAAATCTGGAAAATTCAGTCCAAAAGAAGAAAATAAAGAAGCAAGGAAAGCATAACTCACTCACATATGGATGCATAGATTTTGCATAGATTATATATGGATTTGTATGCATGCAAGATATCTTAACTTAAATTTCATGGATAGCATCATAAAATTATGAAGAACGAAATGTGAGTGGAGAACAAGGTGTCAGTTGCACACAAAATCAAGAGAAAAATGTGAGTTGAAAATAATGAAGGGCTAAAAAGCCTCTCACGGCTATGAGAGATAACTCACTAGCATGATAAATTGCCACATAACCTAGGTTTTTAGTATAAAGTAAAACAAAGTGTGAAGGTTGAAAATATGAAAGTTTTGGTGTTTTTAAGCTAAGAGAAAACAAGGGAGATATTTCAGCTGGGCTAAATCTTAAGGGATCTTTAGGAGCTTCAGTAGAGCACGAAGAGGGAGGTAAGCACTCCACGATAAGAAGACCCATAGACGGGTAGCTTCCCGATGCCTATTCGAAGGCAATATCCACACTGACAACCAAGTTAAGCATTCCTTCCTTGTATTTATTGTTTCTTTCTCTCTTTAGTAATTTTTAAGTTGTTTGATGTGTCTGGATTTGGCTATTATGAAAAGATGATTTTAGTGCATTCATTTGATCATTTATTTACATATTTATTGCTAGAATTTCAATATAATCCGTAATTGTTATATTTGAAATTTGTGTGTAACGACTAATGATTCATTACCATTAGGGATAACATAAACTAGGTTAAATGATACATTGTATGCGGTTGTTGCATTGATTAATTGATTTCCTAATTTGTAATGTGGTTACCCAATCGAATCTAGAGATCATATCCTCGGTTATTCGTTGACTAGGTTTATAATCAAACGTATCTTGATTAAGTACAACTTAAGGGAAAACTCGGGTTAATAGATTAACCTGCGATTAATAGTTTCTAGGAGAGGTTTAAAAATAACAAATCATCAAAATATGTTTTATTAAGGTATAGGCTGAGATAAAATCAAAGAATCGGATTCCTAACAAATTCACTACTTTCATCACTTTGCACATTTTCTTTAATTTGTTTTCCTTAGTTTAGTTTCATTTTATTTTCTTATTTCTAAATAACCAAACCCCCTAAACCCAAATACTTTACACACACTCTCTTTGGGATTGACCTAGACTCACCACTACTATAAGAGAAGGTTTAATTTATTTTGACTAGTGTTACGATGCATTGTCAACCCGATTCTTTAGTTCAATCTCATCCTACACCCATTTAAACCTATTTCATTGAATTGTTGTTCTTTTAACTATCCTAGAAACTATTAATCATAGGTTAACAATAAGCTATGTTAAACCCAGTTTTGCCTTAGGTCTTGTTTAATTAAAAAGAGCTCGTTAATTAAACCTAGCTATCGAACAACCTAAAACAAGCTCTTTAGATTTAATTGGATAGCCATATTACAATTTAGGAAAACAGATTAATCAACAAAATAGTCACATAAGCTTAGGTCATTTAACTTAGGTCATGTTACCCTGAATAATTAAAAACCATTAGTCACTACAAATGCTCAAATATATCAATTAAGAATTATACTGAAATTATCTGTAGGTTCATACATAAACAATTGAATGATAATGAGAATACGATCATTCATATACAAAACCTAAATCCATAAGCATATGATAACACAATCAATTCATAAAGAGAGAAAGAAAACAATAATCATAAGGAAGGAATGTCACCTCTGAATCAACATTGGGATGTCTAGCCCTCCATGGGCCTCTCACGGTTGAGAGCTTCCATTAACCTCTTCATTCTCTCAAAAGCTACCCTCTTTTCCTAGCCAAAAACACCAAAACATTCATATCCCTCAACAGTCACATGTTCTGTCCATTTATATTAAAGATGTAGGTTAAATGGGATAGTTTTCCCTCTTGTCACGCCCATGAGTGACCACTCACAGGTGTGAGAGGTTTCTCACGGCCCTAAGACACCATGTATGAGCGTGTGAAGATGTCTAACGCCCATGTAAACAATGGTGTGGGCAAGAGTGTTCCTATCCCTCGTTTTTCACACTGATTCTTCATATTCTTCATTTTTATTGTCTCCTTCTTGCTTTTAAACTTCTTCTTTTTTCTTTATAAACACAAGTGAGTGTGAATCTTTGAAAAAAGGTCCAAATATAGTGCTTTCAACTCACTTTAACTCCTTTGCTTTCTAATTAATCCTAAAACCATATATGAACTAAAGTGAGTATCTTAAGCATTTCATTAATAACTAAGTGTTATTAACTAAATGTACAATCAAATAAAGAAATATCAATTTACATTAAGTAATTTTTTTATTCTTATTTATATTGATTGTTGTTAATTGATTATATTGGTTATAAATGTTTGTTAAATTTTATAAAAACCAATTCACCCCCCTTTTAGGTGCCATTATGGACTAAAAAATGATATCTAAGTAGGTTTATTAGGCTAGCATTTTTAGCAAAATCTTATACAAACTATCTTAAGGGCATATTTAGGAGCATCGTGATTTTCATTTTCCTAAGAGGAATAAATCATTAGTGGAGCACCTTTCCTTGCTAGGAATGATTATCACTATTGTATAATTTAGATGAGGTTTATCTTAATGGTCAAAAGTACTTACCTATAGGAAATAGTTTCAAATGGTCACTTTATTCCTATGAAAATTGTAGATAACCAAAAGTGCTACAACTAAAGGGAGAATGGAAGCTTCAAGATAACAAATTAATTTACTTGCACATTAAGTCCATAGACATCCTATTCTATGCATTAGGAAGAAAATAAGTCAATAGAGTATATGTGTAGAAAAACTTATGAAAGTTGGCACATTTTAGAAGTTACAGATGAGAGAAAAATTTTAAAAAAAAGAAAGCAAAGTTAGCACAGTATTACATCAATATAAACAATTTCAAATGAAGCATGATAAAAGCATATCTAGAATGTATATTAGATTTATTGATATTATTAACGTTCTTAAAAGTATTAAAAAAAACCTATACTATAGTTGAAATCATAAGAAAGTTGCTTAGATCACTACTAAAGATTTGGGAGTTAAAGTAACTGCTATACAAAAAGCCAAAGACCTTAAGAAACTAACATTAGAGGAATTTATTATATATCTTGTTACACATGAAACGACGACTAAGAAGAAGCAATGCTTTCAAATAAAAATAATTTAGAAATCAAAGCCTCAAAAGAAGAGTTAAGCAAAGAGGAGGACAAATCAATTTGTGAATGAAATAAAGAAGATATTGGCTTAATCACTAGAAAATTCAAGAAGTTCTTAAAGAAAAAATTTTCCAAAAGAAAGGGTTTCAACTAAGTTAAAGGTAATTTAAAGCATAAATCCTCTAACATTATCTTCTTTAAATGTAAAAAAACAAATGCCATGAACTTATGATGTCCTCTACTAGAAAGCAATGATAAGTATAAAAAAAAACAAAGGAAAAAGGACAAGAAGAAATCACTTAAAGCCTTAACTTGGGATGACAAAATTAAATCTAAAAATAAAGAATTAAAACAAAAGATAGCTCACATATACTTTACTTTTGCGAATCAAGATGAGATAACATCTATCTCCAACTCATGTGACAATGTTAGTGATTTGCTATATGATAAACTATTCAAAATTTTAGAAATCATAAGTAAGAAAAGGAAGAAATTATCTTTTGGAATCACGTAAGCTGAAAAAAAGTTCGATGCAAGCAAAAATAGATTGAAAAGATAAAAGTTAATTTTATAGCATTAAGGAATCCAACAATATAACCATTGATGGCAACATGACGTTGATATATTAAGCATGAGAATCAAACATTAAAAAAGAAGGTCCATGCCCTCAACGAATCATTGTCTAGGTTTATAAAAAGGAGTGAAAACTAAAGAACATGATAGGAGCTTAAAAGAATTTAGATAACAACTTTAGAAAAAAGGGTATAACTATAGAAGTGAAGCCTGTTGGACCCCATTTCTAGAGCCCAACAATCCAGAATATCATAAAATGCGAGCTTAATCCAATAAAAAAAACACTTTAACCATTATTGATTCACCTTCATGCTTTGATACCATAACATGTAAGCCTCATTTTCGGAGTCCAACACTTGAGTTGTGAAACCTAAATGTTGGGTCCTAGGTCTAGAAGTTCTTGTAGTGAGCAGACGAGCACTTCTATAAAACCCCTTCGGGAAAAGTTCGTCGGGACGAACTATAGACTTCGTCGCGGCAAATTTTCCACATTAGACCCAAGCGTCTCTCGGGATAATTACGCCGCAGTGAGAAGCTTGACTTCGCCGCGGTGAAGATGCATAATTAGCCATAATAAGACCTTTCGGGAAGGGTTCACTCCATAGTCTTCCCTAGGTCTCTACATCTATCCAATCCTTACTTTCACTCTAAGTTGTCCCGAATTCACTCCCTCTAAGGTAACA
>JANZXP010064759.1:0-10913 GCA_027576715.1 Erythroxylum flavicans | reverse complement strand
GGCCGAATCACCGACGTTTTCTTCCGTCGGTTTATTCCGTCGGTAAATAAATTTACCGACGGTATATTGGCTTTTTTTGTCGGTAATTTCCGTCTGTAATTTACTGTTTTCTTGTAGTGTCCCCAAACTTAAAGAATAAGTAAACCTTTTGATTATATATTCTGTATATTTTCTTCAACCAAATAAGGGGATAACCTATTATCAAGAATAGATCAGGAATGGAATGATGATTCCATTGAACTAAACATATCCATTCACTTGGAGGAATGGTAATATAAATTATAATGAATATAGTGGGGAATGGAAATAGATATAGCTTCCATTCCTCACAATATTAAGGGTATGAAGTATTGCCCTAAAAAGGGGATATAAAAATAATGTTCATCCAATCATAATATATTACTAACCAACTTTTTTCTTTCTTTATCCATTTCTTTCTTCCCATACCAACTAACAAAGCACCCTAAGTACTTATTTGACAATATATTATCCATTCTACTCTTTGTGACCTTTTTTTCCTTTATTAATGATTAGTTAATTAATTATTTAATTCTTTTTACTCTAACTAATAGTTGCTTTGGGGGAAATTTAATAATTTATGTTTTTTAAGGGTAGCTTTATTTTTGTTTTATTTTGTATATATCATACTATTCAATAAATTAAATGCCATCTTCTTTTGTTTTAAATCAAATGTTTTTAGCTACATATAAAACATAGTCAAATGTTATTTGCTGCATTTTTGATATTGTTACGATATCTTATTTGTTATATTTTTAATCCATAATATTGAACAATCTTTCTTTCATAGACTGATTATTCTTCAGATAATGGACAAATATAAACTGTAAGACACGTGCACAACAACATATTAGATAAATTAGATTCAAATTCTAGTTTCAATGCTTAATAACAAAGAAAAGAAAAGAAGACATACAAGGAAAAAGGCATCATGCACCAAAAGCGCTTGAAATACCACACTTTGTCCAGAGACATCTTTAGAGGGGTTTTTAACCTAACCTTGAAATCCAAATTATTATGAATTCGGATCTTGCTTCTAACATAATGAACTTTTATCAAATTAGGAATCTAAAACAAAAGGAAAAGAATAATGTGTATAACTTATACAATACATACATATATATAAAACATTATAACAAAATTATTTAAACAACAAATTTTAATAAAGACAAACATTAAAGTTTGGGAAGTAGTTAGAGTAAGAGATGACACCTTCAGATCCCAATTTTCATTATACCTTTTTACCATTTTTTTTCAAAAGAAGGCAGTTAATCATCCTCTGTTATAGTTTTTCGGATAATTTAAAACATACCTGAAAAAGAAATATCAAATTCAATAAAAGAAAAAGAAAAAGAAAAAGAAAAAGAAATCCATAGTTCCAACTGACAATCTTCACTAATGAGCAAAATTAAAAAAAAGATCATAGCTTGTTAATCCAACGTTCACTGACAAGCAAAAGTCAAAACAATGATCATAACTTGTCAAACCAAATTTGCATCCAAAATGCAAATTTTATCCCACTAAACCCCAAAGAAACAAATGTTCACTCATCGGTAATAGTAGGAAAGCAAAGAGCGTAGGAATGGATAAAAATCAAAAGCAAAAAAAATTGATTGTTGTAGTGATGATATATTTCTTTACAAAGAAGAAGACCCTAAACAAGGATAACGTCCTAGTCCTCCTTACCCAAGATATAATGTCCCCTAAGGCACGAGTGGCCATGCTGATGATATGTAAAGAAAAATAACAGAATAATACCACCGAGCACTAAAATTCAGCGGTAAAGGGCTGATCTTCACTTAAGCAAGGTCAGAGGTTTGAACCTTGCTTGTGAATGCAGTCGTGCTAACTACTAGGGTCGCACAAGGCATGAAGGAGGATTAATCTGGGCGTGGTAATGGCTTAAAGGTGCCACAGACAATTCAAGCCCACCCAAAATACCTCGTTGGTTAACCCAAAAATAAATAAATAAATAAAATAACAGAATAATAACAATACATATAAATTAGAAATGACTACAAAACACAATTTGCATATCTTTAATAAAACATTATGTTTAGAACTCTTTGTAACAATATACCTCACCCTTCAGAATGTCTTTGTCCTCAAGGACGCTTTACAGCATCAGCAATGGCTATAAAATCTGGAAATTGCAGAGCAAACTTATGGTATTCAACCCATGAAGCATCTTTTAGTGAAGCAGGAGCCCACTTAACCAAAACCTCTATGACAACACGTCCCTTGTTTTTGATCATTTTTCTATCTAAGATGGCCTCCGATTAGAGGGCTACTATTCTAGGTTCATCCATGATAAGCAAAATAGAAGATGGTGTTTTTATGCCATGGTGTTGTTTAAGAAGGGACATATGGAAAACATCATGCATTTTGGATGTAGGAGGTAAATCTAACTTATATGTGACATCACCGATTTTTTCAATGACTTCAAAAGGGCTATTATAATTGGTAAAAAATTTGTGAAACGGTTAGTTAGATATGGTCAATTAGCGATAAGGTTGCATTTTGAGGTATACATAGTCTCCAACTTGAAAAGTACGTTCTACCTATTTTGTATCTGCTTGTTTCTTCATGCAAACTTGAGCATTGGTTAAGTTTCTCTTTAATATGGCTGAGATTTGCTCACGTATTTGAAGCTCTTTGTCCATCAAGTCTATAACAGAGGTTCCTGCCAAGTAATGGTCACTACTGCTAGGAGAGTAACCATACAAAGCCAGGAATGGTGTCATCCTAATGGCTGAATGATACTTTGCATTGTATCAATATTCTGAGAGAGACAACCAGTTATCCCACTTCCCAGGTGTCTCCCCTATTGCACATCTTAAAAACACTCTAAGACTTTGTTAACAACCTCTGTTTGGTCATCTACTTATGGATGTTAAGTAGTGGATTTAAGGAGTTTAACGCCTTACCCCGAGAAGAGTTCATCCTAAAATAAGGACAAAAAGATCGGATCACGATAAGAGATGATAGTATAGGGCCAACCATAAAGACCGACAACCACATCCATAAATTTCTTAGCAACCAAAGTCATTGTGATTGGTCCTTTTAGAGAAATAAAATGAGTGCACTTCGCAAACTGATCAACTATAATAAGAATAGTGCTTTTCTCATTAGAACGATGTAATCCCATATCAAAATCAATTGAAATATCTTGCCATGCACCCTACGGAATCAATAATGGTTGCAAAGTTCCAGGATATTTAGTTAATGATGGCTTGTAGTGCCGACACACTGCTTCATATAAACCTTAACATTTTATTGCATTCCCTTCCAATGAAGAGATTCTCGCAACCTTTAATAAGTAGTATCACACCCTGAATGACCTCTCCACGGTGTACCTCCATAATTTGCTGCTTAAGCATCTTGTCATCACCAATTACAAGTTTGCCATTACATTTGAGTACATTATTATCCCATTAGTACTTAGATGAGTCATGAGGATTGGCTTGTAATCGTTGGAAGAAATGTTGTATTTCACACAAATTTCCTCATACTTTTGTTTGCTAATCACTGCGCCATATTGGGTATGCATTGCGTGAGACTGTTGGGGCCTATAAAGTGGGATTGTGAAAAGCTTTCCGTAAAGTTCATACATACAGAAAAGAGAGTATACTTCCAAGGAATAGGGGGTGAATTAGAGATGTTGGGTGTTCAATATTGGTCTTATAACACTATTATGAAGTCTTTTGCTCTACAATTGTAGGACAAAACACGAGATGACAAAAAGGAGGATCATGACTCTTTACCCAAAGAACAACATGATCAACTTGGGAAGTTACCTGAAAAGTTCATAGCAGTTTTCCAAGAGCCACATAGACTACCACCCTCTAGGCCACAAGATCATAAAATACCTTTTTTGTGTGAAATATAACATTTCCTCATGTCCTCTTCTGGTTCTCACATCAATAGTTAACATCCATTGTTTCCTTATTAGAAATCTGACCCTGCATCTCTTAGCCACCTAACTTTTTAGACCTAGCGCTTTCACCAACTTAGCACTCAAAAAATTATACATACTACCTTTATCTATAAGGAAATACACTGACTGTGTCTTAATAAAACTCCTTATCCTCATTGTGTAATTACCGAATTCTCCCTGTATAGCATTTAATAAGACATGAACTTCCTCTTTGTTCTCCTCACCATCTAATTCTATGAACTTGTAGTTTTGATTGTTAGTCCCAGCTTTTGTGGTTCCTTTAGCATCTTCCTCCTCTATAACCTCGTCTATAATCAAAGCAAAAAACTTGGCATTTTTGTATTGGTAGTTATAGGTATATTTGTCCTCATATGAGATACAAAGCCCTTTTGATCTTCTTTCAGCTACGATTGCCTGGTCTACAATCCTTGTGTTTCTGTTTTTTTGTTTGTGTAGGGGGATGTATATGGATTTGTTTGTGGAAGAAGTTATGTTTGAGTTGGTGGAAGTTGAATGTGATGTTAGGTTTGATGGATTGGAATAAGAGTTAAAATGAACTAATTTTTTGTTTGATAAGGGGTTTTTATAGGGTAACTTTTTTGATTGACTATATTTTGACTTGGAAAGAGGTGTTTGGATCGTGGTAGTGGTTACGATTTAAGGAGTACTTAGTTTTTGAAAAATACTTGGATTGGTTGTGGATATTGGTGGGTAGGTGGGTTCCTTGTAACTCTGTGAGAATACCCTCTTGTGATTTAGTAAGCATCATAGCTTCATTAATTGTTTTAGGTTTATGTATTCGTATGACTTTTTCATACGTCCCTTCGGTCCACCCAAAAAACAACTCAGTGCTATGGAGTTGTCTAAGTTAGCTATTGCACTTAGTTTAAAATTTTCAATGTATTCTTCGACACCACCAAGTTGCTTTAGGTGCATTAGTTTAGCAATGGGGTCATCAAATAGAGACTCATCAAATCTACAGAACAGATCGGTGACTAACTCCAGCCAGGTAAGGGGTACATTATCTCAATTTTTGAGGTATTGTTATTGCCAGGAGAATGCCTTCCCCTTTAAATGTAGTAAGATGAGTTTCACTTTTTTCTCCTCCTAGAACTCCTCAAGAGTGAAGAATTTCTCAACCTTCTTTCTCCAAGTCATGACATATGTACCATCAAAGCTAAGGAACATCACTTTCATGATTTGATTTTCTATTCTAGTTCCACGATTTTGTTCTGAATTCCTCCCCTCTCTTTGGTTGTTACTTTCTCCTTTTTCTTTAACTCTCTTTCCTTGGTTGATAGCTTTCAACACCTTCTAAAACTTAGCATTCATTTATGTCAATAATTTCTCCAGCTTCTTATCTCTCTCATCCAACCTCTCAATCATCTCCTTCTCCATAAAGTTGAGTTTGGTTTGAAGCTTTAATTTGGTCACAATCGTAACCTTCTCTGATATAAAAATATAACAGTTTGAAAACAAAGAGTGTGGGAATGGGTAAAAATCAGAAGAAAATTGATTATTGTATTAATGATATATTCCTTTATAGAGAAGAAGACCTTGAACAAGGGTAATGTCTTGATCCTCCTTACCCCGAGATATAATGTACCCTAAGGCACAACAACCTAACAAACTCAAAAAATGATGCTATTACACTTGGCAACCATGCTAAAGATACGTAAAGAAAAATAAAAGAACAATAACAATACACGTGAATTAGAAATGACCACAAAGCAAACTCTATTTATGTTTAATAAAACAATGCATTTGGAACTCTCTATCTTTCCCATTAAAAATCCAAAAGAAAGAAAAAACCACGACCATCTTACTTCACAAGAAGTGCACCACCTTTACCGGACTAGATAAAACATAATTTTTCTAGGTTTTGAAGATGACAAATAAAAGGAAGAGGCTTTATATTCTTTGACACAATTATCACCAAGAAAAAAATTCAATACCTGAAAAAATAAGGAAAAAGAAAAGGAGAGGTGTAAATAGATTGTAGTGAGGGTCAATATAGCTCTCCACCATCATTCTGTGTTGATCCTTAAGCTTTACTACTCTCTCTTCTCTCTCTATCTCTCTCTCTCTCTCTCTCCCTCCCTCTCCCTCTCCCTCTCCCTCTCCCTAAGAGACTCTACACACACAAACTTTAGGAATCAAAATTAACCAAAACAAAGTAATAAAAGACACACGTAAATGAACACAAAAGAGGAGTAAAACGTAGACAGTAGCAATGAGGAATAGAAATTGAAGTAGAAGAAACATGAAGATATAATAAGATAAGGAATTTGTTAGAGTAGAAGACACACGAATATAGAAGAAGTAGAGCAAGAAGAGGGATATGTGAATTTAGGTTATACGTCTCACAAAAATGACAACATTTGAAATGTTTTCTATTATTCTTTTAGGCAAAACTTTTCTGCTACAAATTTTAGAAAATGTCACCTAAAGTTATAATATGAAAACATATTTATAGCCAAAACTTTTTGCTACGAATTTTAGAAAAAGTCACCTAAAGTTAGAACAAATTTGTCCTTTTGCTTGGAAGATCTGCTTCAATAGGTGATTATTTTTAAATTTCATCGCCAAAATGTTACCTTTAGCTACAAATCTAAAGTCATAAAAAATTAAAATTGAGGAGGTTCTCCTTCAATAGGCAACGATTCTAAATTTGTATCCAAAAAGTTGCTCTTAGCTACAAATTTAGAATCGTAGCAAATTAAGACATAGAAGGTTTTGCTTCAATATGAGACGATTTTTAAATTTCGTAGCCAAAAAGTTACTTTTTGGCTTGCAAAATATAAACCTTACCTTATAAAGTAAAATTATAGTAGTGCATGTAATAACAAATAACAGATAAAAAATTAATGGAGTTGAAAGGAAATAGAGAAACCATCTGATGTAAGGAAAATGTTGTTTTTCTAAAGCAAAAAGTCCTTTAATGTGTCGTGGTAGGTCTTCAATATTGTTAAATTCCATCAATTTTTTGTGGAGCTTGCTAGTCTTGTGAGAGCAGCAACAATGGAATTGAATTCTCTGTAGATATATGTGAAGTTAAATTAAAAAACTATAGAGATGTAGAAATTTCGTGAATAAGGTCCTTTTATCTCTAAAGATAGGTCATTTTTCCTTTCAGCATTTGAACCAAAAGCAAAGAATCTGATTCAATACATAGCCTTCGAACCCCTTTTACATGACAATGTTGAAGCACCACTTTAAGAGACATCAATTCAGAATATAAACTTGTTCCATGTTAAACATATCTTGATCCTGCAAAATTAAAACCACCATTGAAGTCTCTAACAATATAGCCAATTACGAAAGCACTTGGATTACCAAGACTTGATATATCTAATTTCAGCTAAGATAAAGGAGGAGCATTCCATATCAAAACTTTTCCTTATAGTGATTTTTTAGGTATTAATCTACGAATCAAACCTATTGGGACAAGAAGTTGATCTTCTATTGTACGCATCTTAAAAGGTTTAATGATACTAGTATGATAAAATTGTTTATTAACAAGTTGTATCACCAAACTTGCCATAGATTGTTGACCTTCAAAAAATGCTTTCTTTCGAACACATCAAAGATTCCAACATATGAAAACAGTTAGAAGTCTTCATATTTCAGTTGTTGCAGTAGCAGGCATTTCGTTTTGCCACTAGATAGCCAAAGTTTCAAATAATCCAATAGTTGGATCAATTTTTCTTATGTACATTTTCTCATCAAAGTAAGACCACCCTAGAATGCCATATTGCAAGAAAAAAAGACATGGTTAATATCTTCTAGATTTTCACAAAAACAACATTTAGATACCATTGTGAATCCTAACCTTTTGAGAGTTTCTTGTAATGGGAGCAAACCGTTTAACATTCACCAGACAAAAATAGATATCTTCGGTGGTAATCTGGCATTCCATATATATCACAATTGATGTTTTTGGTCAAACCTCGTTTCGATCTTCTCATGAACTGATTTGAAGTTGAAATGTCCAGAAGATGTTAGCATCCATTTAAGCTGATCTTGTCCTTCCCCAAAGACTGGTTAAAACGTTATTAAATTTTTAATAATATCTGAAGATAGTAGATGTTTAACACTATCAAGATTAATGTAAATGTTGTTGAAAAAGTCCGTCAAAGTAAAATCTTATGGTAGCTTATTTGGTCCTTCATAATATGAATGTAACATATCTTTGCCTGACCAATTATCCTACTAGAAAGAACTCGATCCATCGGCTATTATGATTTTAGTATGAGCTACAAAAAAATTAGAAATTTGCCTAAGAGATTTCCAATGCCAACTTTTAAGTATTCCCTGTGGTCAAGTCTTCAACATTTTTTCCCAAAGAGAATTGCTTTAATCTAGTTTCCACTATAATTTAGAAGTAGCTACTTGATCCAAATCAGTTAGTGAAGAAAATCCTAGTCCAATTTCATCTTTTGTAAGAGTAAGGCTCCTCTAATTCCGCTAATGTCTTTTATTCCTTTCTTCCGTACGCCCCCAAAAAAATCTAGCAAATCATTATTCTATTTATTGAATGAATATTTTGGGTAATGGGAAAGTAGAAAGATCATATAATGGAATTACAGACAAGATATATTTAATGAGAATCATTCGACCAGCTGGAGAAAGAAGTTTTTGATACCATCCATTTAATCTCAAATCAATTTTATCTATTATGTGTTGAAAATAGGATAGTTTTGGTTGACGCTTAAACAACATACAACCAAGTACTTAAAAGGCAACTGGTCCCTTCTAATTTTGGTGGTAGTAGTTATTAAATATGAGTGAGATTCACTCATATGCTTGGAAACAACATAAAAACTTTTGGCCATGTTGATTTTTATCCACTTACTTCCTCATATGTATGTAGAAAATTCATCAAAGCAATAAGAGGTCGACGATGCCCTTTGGTGAATATAATTATGTCATCTGCAAAGCTCAAGTGCGTGACAGGAATGCTAGCTCTTGGTAATGCATAATACTCTATCTTTCCATCTACTTCCAAGGCATTCAAACCTTCAGAAAGTGCTTAAGAGACTAGTATAAATAAATAAAGCGATATGTGATCACCTTATTTAATGTCTCGTATTTCTTTGAATTGGTCACTAGCTTACTCGTGGATCAAAACTAAAAACCAAGCTCCTTTCAAGTTATTTAGAATCAAGTTTTTGAAATGATCATTTAACTCTGGCTTCCTTAGTAGTTGTTCCAAGAAAAACGATAAAACTCTATCAAAGGCCTTCATAATATCTAGTTTAAAGACCATGTTATGACCTCTTGTTCTTATGTTAATGAATTGAATGATTTCTTGCTCCAACAACAGAATATCCGATATATCTCTGCAAGATATAAATATTGTTTGTTCAACATAAATTAATTTAGGTAAGAAAGGCTTTACTCTCTTAGCCAAAACTTTGGTTAGTATTTTATTGGCCAACTAATAGGGCAGAAATTAGAAAATGTGGAAGGATTATCTTTTTTTGGAAGTAACGTTATTATTGTTGATCCAATTCCACACGGGATAGGTACGTCTACGAAAAATTCTTGAATTGCTACATACATGTCCGAAGCAACAATATCGCAGCAATGACAAAAAAACTATCCAAAGAAACCACCAAAACCAACTACACTATTAGGATCAAGATCAAAGACCGTAACCTTTACTTACTCTAAACTGATTGGTTTTAATAACATAATATTTTCATCATTTGAAATCAGTTTTCGCGTCCATTGCAAAAAATTCAAAACATGCTTAATATCTATTTGCGCTTCTGAAGTTAACAGTTTTGTAAAAAAATTGTTAACTTTGTCAGTCAACTACTCTTTCGTTTTCAGCTATAAACCTTCATCGTTTTTGATTTTATTAATTCTTAATCATGCATACTTAGTTACTGTATAGGCATGAAAAGTTTTTTGAATTGAAGTCTTCTTCTTTAAGACATTTTGTTCTTAATTTTTGTTTCTAAAAAACCTCTTCCTCAAATAATGCCTTTATGTATTCAGCATGTGCCTTCTTCATCTGAATATGAGCTTTAGCCGATGGATTCTCATCAAAAAAAATCTTCCTCTTCTTTATACCTTTTTTCTACTGTTTCCATATTGAGCCTCACATCCCCGAAGTGATTCCAATTCCATTACCTTAAACATCATTTTAATCTTGAGAGCTTTTTCATTAGACCATACATCCTATAACTTCCCACTTCTTGCTTCTAATTTTCTTCAACTAAGTTTAAAAACTCAGGTTTATATATCCATGTTTTGTGGAACTTAAAACTGCCTATTTTATGCTTTAATGTAGGCCGATTAAATTCACATTTTAAGACTATGGTTAGAGGTAGCCTTGCTAAGGATTTTCACTTTACTATCCAAGAATCTTATGATCCATGGAATGATACAAAGAATACAATTAAGCTGCTTCCATACACTCCCTTGAGATCTAGTTCTGATCCATGTATGTAAAAAGCCCTCAAATGGAAGATCATAAACTACTATGGTATGGAGAAAATTTTTGAAATCATCCGTAGTTCATTGGTGTGGAGTACAATTCCCTCTATGTTCATCAATATTAGATATAACATTGAAATTTCGTCTAAATATCCATAATTTGTCATTCACATCTTCTGCAATACTTTTTAAGTCTAACCAAAGGGTGATTCTATCTCTTTTACTACATTTGGTGTAGCACCCCACTCTCGCAAGACCCGAACCCGACATCGTTGATGATATCAGAGTCCGTGCTCTGCGAGGGTGGCGTGCTAATGCACTCAATCATTCAACAGTCGGTATAAATTTTTTTTTTTACAAAACATGCAGAATACAAACTCAAATTGGCCTCCCATTCATTCATCATCATTTTCAATTAGCGCAAATGTTCAATGGTCATTCGGGCCCTTCCACAAATACAAAGCACTTAAGTCAGTTTGACTTTATAAATGACAGAATCATTTGTACAAAA
>JANZXP010064688.1:0-10915 GCA_027576715.1 Erythroxylum flavicans | reverse complement strand
TCCATAAGGATCGACACGTAAAAGTTGATCCCCATACCATTAGATGTCTTTTTTTAGGCTATGAATTTCATCAAAAGTGGCATCGTTGCTATGATCCCACTCATAGATGCACTTATGTAACAATGGATGTCACATTTCTAGAAGGTGAAAATTTATATACTTCCAAGGCATTCACTTCTCCTCTTTAAAGGGAGAATCTTGATGAAGAGGTAAATTGGTTGCATTTTTGAATGGTCAGAATTTAATGACCTAAAGACATCATCTTTTAGTAAGGACAATAGAAGAGTAGAGATAGAAAGTTTTAGTTATTGTACTAAAGAAGTTGTCAGTAAAGGCACCTCCTCAAATAAAATAGAAGTGAATTCTCCCACAAATGTCCCCCTTCTCTCAACAGTGCCTATTGGCCCATCTCTTGAGAATATCGCAGAGGTAAATACTTTAAACTTTACAATTACTTCTCATGTCTCTAACACCATGGAGTGTCCTGTTTCTGTTGATTATGAATTACCTTTTAGGTATAGTCGTGGTAAACCACCAAATCGATATTCTCCTGAAAAAGAAGAGAGAAGGTTAAAATATCCCATTGCCAATAATGTATCCATTGAAAGGCTCTCTGAACCAATAAGACACTTTTCTCATCATCTTTCAGTTCACCACATTCCTATAAGTGTAAAAGAGGCATTACAAGATCCAAGATGGGTCCAAGCTATAAAAGAGGAGATGAACGCCTTATTAAAACATGGGATATAGGTACTCGCCTCACTTCCAAATGGAAAGAAACCAGTGGGATGCAAATGGTCTCGATCAAGTAAAATGTGGATGGTTATGTTGAACAATACAAGGCAAGGTTGGTGACCAAAAGGGTACACCCAAACATATGGAGTTGATTATCAAGAAACATTCTCACCGGTGGCTAAATTGAACACAGCCAGGGTTATGTTGTCCAATACAGCAAATTTGGATTGACCTTTATATCAATTTAATGTGAAAAATGTGTTCCTCCATGCTTGAAGAGGAGATTTACGTGGATGTTCCACCTAGGTTTACCACAAATTCTGGAGGTAAGGTAGTGTGTAAATTGCAAAAGGCCTTGTATGGACTAAAATAGTCTCCTTAACCATGGTTCGAAAGACTGAGCTTGGCAATGAAAAATCCGACTTTTACCAGAGTAGCTCTGATCACATGCTATTTTTAAAGCATCAATAAGGCAAAATCATAGCTTTAATTGTCTATGTTGACAATATGGTTATTATTGGAGACGATGCTGAAGAGATTGCAAAGCTTCAAACACAATTGACACTTGAGTTTGAAATGAAAAATCGAGGAGGACTCAAGTACTTCCTGGGAATTGAAGTCGCCTATTTCTTTCTCAGCAGAAATATGTTTTGGATTTATTAACTGAAGTTGGGTTAATAGATTGTAGACTTGCTTATGTACTAATAAGAGTCTAGAATCATCGACTTGGAGAGCACCCACATTAAGTCCCAATAAACAAAGGCAGATATCGGAGATAGGTTGGCAAAATGATTTATTTGTCTCACACATAACCTGACATTGCATATACGGTAAGTATAATTAGTCAGCTCATGCATTGTCCCAGCGAAGATCATATGAGTGTTGTAATGCAAATCCTTCGATATTTGAAATCATCCCCAAGAAAAGGAATTTTGTTCTCTAAAAATGGCCACCTGGATGCTGAAAGGTATACCGATACAAACTGGGAAGGGAACATATCATATAGGAAGTCTACTTTAGGCTACTTCACATTTGTTTATGAAAATTTAGTTTCCTAGAGAAGTAGAAAACAGAAAATAGTGGCTTTTATCAAGTGGAGAAGTAGAGTTCTGAGGAATGGCAAAGGGACTATGTGAACTTCTTTGGCTTAGGAGACTATTATCTGAAATTGGATTTCCTCCTGATGACGAAATGAATATGCTTTGTGATAATAAAGCAGCAAGTGATATTTAACATAACCCAATCTAACATAAACGAACCAAACATGTTGAAGATGATGGACATTTCATGAAGCACAACCTTGAGACAAAGATAATTTTGTTTCCTTTTGTAAGATCTAATGACCAGCTGGCAAATATTTTAACTAATGCTGTGTGCAGCAAGAGTTTTCACAACTCACTTAGCAAGTTGGGAATGTTGGATCTATATGCACAAACTTGAGGGGGAGTGATGGCAAGAGTTGTCACTTGCAAGATTAAAGGAAGGAATTGATCAATTAGAGCTAGAATTATCGCTGATTTGTATTTTTCAAATATAGATCATATGGTCGACTCTTTTAACTATATATATATTGTTTCTTCTAAACTTAATGGAAAGACATCACCTTTTGGCCATCTCTAAATTTGTTTGTGACAGAAAAGACAGAAAAATGTCATTTATTTATTAGTCTCTCTGGAAAGAAATGTCGTATATTTGTTAGTCTTTCCAGAATGTCGTTACACCCTTATACAATAGTTACAGTAGTCAAGACATCAAAGCACTAAAAAGATTACATGTGTACAAGACTCGAGTCTCGTCACTCAACTAAACGATGTCATTTCTTAACTCTTCCTTTAACACTTTGAACGTTGTCATTTCTTTCTTTACTCAAACTCAGCTGTTCTTTTTTGCCCGCTAAAGAGCCTGCTTACTTCTCTCTAACTCTTTATCGTAACATATTTTCATTGTTTCAAAAACAATAATGAAAGAAAATATATGTTCAAACTCTCATTCAAAACATATTTTTGAATAAGTAATTCAAAGTATGTTTCGGAAACTAGGTTTACCTGTTTGTAATATCCTTCATAAAATTAGGTTTACTCTCATTTGTTAAAAATTGGGTTGAAGATATCAACATTTTTTTTAATTTTATCGTTTCTACCAAAAATCTGTTAACCAACAATCGGTGCCTTATTTTTAAGATGACGTTTTGGCATTAGGTCAGGATGAGAGTTGACACTAAAACAATCTGCAAAAATAAAGGATTTTTGCAGTCTTAAAAGATGAGATAAAACATATAACACTGATCTTTGTTATTAAATGTGTGCATGCATAACCAGCTTACGAATGGTAATCACGAGGCTAAAACATTGTTCTCAAAAGATTAAAATGGAAATTTATGATTAAAATGCAAATATAATTCTTAGAATATTACAATGAGACTCAAATTTTTTTAAGCATTCTGACAAGATGATGGTAAATTAATAAGACGTTTGAAAATTAATTGACGATATCTTGGTTCAAGTCAAAATAATTATTTAATAAGTCCTCAATTTTTAATTGGAATTTAATATTTTCCTTTTTGAACTTAACCTTAAAATTTTCAAGAAAATATTATTTGATTCTTAAAGGTTAGTTCCTTTGAATATTTAACTTTAAATGCAAAATAATTTTTCAACTTATTAAAAAACTTTCTAAGCTTAATATCATATTGTTTTTCTATATTTAGTGTTTGATGATCAAATTAAAAAAAAAAAGAGAGGAACTTAATATTTTAGTATGAAAGATAAAAAATGTTTAATGTTGATTAGGCACGTGACCGGTATGTGAAACTCAAAAGTCGAAGTCCTTAGATCATACGTAAGCTTGGCTACTAGTGATAGAAATAAATGTAAAATCTTAAAAATAAATGACAATGCGGGCATGTATAAGTACAAACACAGTGAAGTACAATAATGTTAGCGTGCATTAGAATTATTTTCAGCATACTAAATTATATCACTACAAATACTAAAATACAATTATAATTGAAAACAAAGAAAAAGAATACATATAAGTAGATGTACTACAAATAACACATTTCGAAATCACTACTGCAAAGTTGGTGGTAACTGACTTGAAAAATAGAATTAAGGAGAGCCCAACCTTACTGAATAAGTCCATATCGCCCCACTATACCTACAATGTGCTCATACAAAATACAATTTATATTAGTATAAACACATATATATAATGTGTGACAAATCACTTGTAATACAAAATAAATCGTAGAGAAGAAGTGTCAGCAAGACCGTAGTTTCCCAGGTTAAATCCTCATAATACTACACATGGAATGACTACGAGAAGCGAAGCATCACCAACAACCTTGCCATATACCTATACTCATATAGTTATAAGGCTTTCATAGTCCAAAGGAATTGTAGGGGGCCAAGCATCACTAACAGACCAGTCATCACTCAATACGACTAAAGTCACAATCATATTAATAATATACATATCAAACAAGGACCTGACTAGGAGCCAAGCATCAATCAGGATTGACCTATATCATATCTCAATGTCTTATCACAATCCTCTCTCATAATCAAACAAATGCTCACCTAATCCTGATGCATACCCATTAAGTGGCACGTCTTACAGATTTTCTTTCCTCCTTTACAATCACATTCAAACACATCCACAAATAAACCAAATATCAATCATGCAATTTCTTAAACGAGCACTCAATCATGTGGGGGCTATCATAAATGCATGCAGTATGCTATAGGTACACAAACTTGTATTCATATACTTAGATGTCGTGATATTACTCATATAGGCATTATGATAATGACTACTTATTCTTGACTTATCATGTCATATTAATCTAAAACCATAATCAATAGAAGGTATGAATTTGATATCGGTAAATAGATATGAACTTACCTAATTGATGTACTTGTTAGTCTATACCTTATTATATGGAGTCTCACTATTGCTATACCTATAAAATAGGAAAGAAAATATCCTAATTAGTGTCATTTACAAGTTGTTGGACTCAACTAACAATCTAGGACTTATTAGGATTGTTAGTATGGTCCATTATGCAATTTAGCCCTTGATCCTGTTCTCGCCCAAACTTTATGTAACTTTTAGTTTACAAACATTAAGAATTTCTCTATAGTTCTTAAGAAAAAAATGATCGACACAATTTATAGAATTTTTAAAAATTTTTGGAATAAAAGTCATTAGAACATTATCTCTTGTGACTGAAATATTATTTTGGAAGAATTTTTAATATCAAAATTAAATAAGTTTTATATCAAATGACAGCTCTTGACGAGTAAAATAATTTTTATAAGCACAAGAAACTCATATTCTCAACTAATTTCAAAGAATTGAATAAAATTTACTTCAGAGCCCCAATCTCTATTTTTGTCAATCGATGACGACACATGCGGTGACCAACTAAAGGACTATAAGAGTTTTAATCTTGACATCGAGGGGTGTCTAACCATGGTGGTGGTGATGGTGGTGGGCAACACTCACCAAAGATGATAGATCGAAGATTTGAGTTTTTAAAAATTTTTCTGATTAGGTTTTTTATGATTCTGGTGTTGTTGTGAGGTAAAACGAGTATAGTTGTGATAGACTCTAAGAGAGAACTTGATTGTATATATGATTAGTCAGTTGAGTCATCCACGGTGAAGAATTGAAGAAGATGATGGTTTCGTAAATAGTAACTTTAAGAGGGTGAAAATGAAAATATGTTTTTTTTATTTTCACCATATATATATATATATATATACATATCTAAAATTTATTGATTGTTTTTTTATTAAAGTTAAGACCTTATATTTATTAGTAATTAAAACTGACAAGTTTTGATCAAATTGAAGAAATTTCAACTTAGCAAATTAGAACTAACGAATTTGTGAATGTTCTTATAGAAATCTAAGTTCAAGAAGTTTGAAATAACCTAAGTTCGATGTCACCTTGAGGTTATTTTATAATTTAACCAAGGATTGCATATAGTGCAACCTCGGGTTGTTCTCTTTAAGGAACCGAAAATGAAATGAAATTTTTAAATAACTAAATGCAATGCAACTTAAACTATAAAATATGGTTTGATTTGATTAACTATAACTAAAAATTGCAATGAATTAAAATAAACATAAATGATTTGTTTTTGATATTTAAATTTAAAATGAGTGATATGAGATGGTAGTGAGTGAATGGAATGAAAAACACAAATAATTAATAATGATAAAAGCAACCCTCCAATTCGATAGCACAGGCAATCATCGCTTAATCAGATATAGGAGATAAAAGCAATGAACTAAGAGTTATAATTAAGCTTTTAATTCAACAACCGAACTACTTCGAATTATCACAAAATATTTCCAAAGTCCCGATCTACTAACTGCCACCAGAATAGTAAAATAGAACTAAGGATACTAAAAACCATTACTCAGTTATTACTCAATAATTAATAAATAGAATTAAAGTTAGCAATTGATATAACGATTCAATAATTCAAGCTACCTTGAATAATTACCAAATAATCACTGAACTCTTAATATAAAGTCTTGATTCAAAACAAAGTAATGAAATTAAGCCATATTCAGCACAATATAAGTCGCTAAACAATAGCCTAGCTACAAAAATTTTCCAATACAAAGATATCATCAACACAACTCCAAATAATTAAAGAGTTATCCTATAACCTAGGAATACTAAATAATTAAATGGGTAGAAGATTAATGTAGCTTAAACTCCCCTGTGCCATTGCCATTAAATCGGAGGATTAGGGTAATGGTCAGCCATGGAAGATGGTTTGGATTTGTGGGTGATGAGAAAAAAACAAAAACTAAGTCTCCATGAGTGGAGACTACTGTGTCGAATAAAAACCCTCTCTTTTCTCTTCTGCGTTTGTCCCTCTCTTTCCAGAACCAACGCCCCACCTTTCTTTCGAAAACAAGGCTCACACTAAAACCCTTCTTTCTGCGTGTTTTTCTCTTTTTCTTCAGAACGCCCGCACCGCTCTTCTATTCGAAACAACGCCTCACCTCCAACCCTTCCTTCTGCGTGTCTCCTTTTCTTTCAAAAAACCCACGCCCTCACGGCTCTAGCCCTTCTTTCTGCGTGTCTCCTTTTCTTTTTATTCCCCCCAAAACAACGCACACACTCCATGTCTGCATTTTTTGTTCATGTGGCTTGCGTTTTGGCTTCTTCTTCCTTCCAGCTGCTTGTGCGTCGCGTTTTAGCATATGTTGCTGCGTTTTTGGCTTGGTCTTTTATCTGCTGCGCTTTGCTCTTCCTTGCCTCCACGTTGTTGGTCGTTTTGTGCTCCTTTGGCTATCCAACATGCTGCTGCGTCATTTTGTTCATTCTTGCCTCCCCTTGTTGTGTCGTTCCCCTTGTTGTGTCGTTTTCTTCACGTATTGCTGCCGCTCTCGCTTCTCTTTTCCAGCTCTTATTTGATGCATTAGACTGCTGCTTCTTTAATCTTTTGAGTATCCTATAATAAAAATTACAAATAATGTAGTATAAGTTATCCAAAATTTAATTAATAACAGTTAAACTCAAATATGATAATTTTTATTTCTATAAACACAAATTAAATGTAAAGTCTAATAATTCAAATAATAATCAAATAATATCATAAGGATTAATTATAATGATAAAAACTCATCTAAATGATATGAAAATATATAAAAATGAGTTTGTCAAAGTCCAAGAAACAATTATTATACGCTTTAAAAATAACGAGCTTTTTAACTTTTTGATGCAGTAAGTTATTATACTATTATTTACCATTTTACTGACAATATTTATGAAGTTACATACTTATTTTTATACTTAAATTTACGACATTTGGTAACTAATAATGAACTAATTGGAATAAAAATGAGAATATGAATAAAAGGTGATAATCAAAATAATAACGAAATTATTAATTATGCTTGTTTGATATGAGATTAAAGAAAGTTAATAATTATGTTAGTATTTAGTATTAAATATTAAAAATGATAATGAGATAATTTTTATTCATATTTAGATATTATATAAATTATGTTGTATTTAAAATATTTTATTTTTTATAAATAATTAATAAAAATTTAAATGATTTTATAAAATTATTATTATTTAAATATTATGAATGATTTGTATGATAAGAATAAAAGTACCAATCAAACAAAAGAAAATAATTATTAAAGAAGTTAATATAAAAAATTGTATTATATAATTTTGATGATAATATTACGATAAGAATCAGTATCTGGACTATATTTGATAATATTTTAATAATATCTCTAATCCATCTTATTTTTAATACTTAATTCCATATTATATACACCTCTTAAGAATAAAAGTCTTGGATTATCTAGAATTTATTTTGATTTTATCATTCCTTATTTTATATATTTTCATTGATCAAACAAGTAACAATTGAAAAATAAAAATTACTTTCTCATTCGTATCTCTTTAAACAAGACCTATAAGTCAAAGACAAATGAATTAAATTATGCATAAATCAAATGCGTGTGGCCGACATACAAGCAAATCTTGATAATGTATATCTTAAAGTTGATCGTAATTTTCTTAAAGGTCAAATGATGCTAAGTTACTTTATGACGTACAGTTATAGACAATAAGCAAGTCGGGCACGCAAGATCATGGATGGCAGGCTACTGTAATGCTAAATAAAAGAACAAACAATATTATATTATTATTCATGAGCATGGGTACCAGCTTGTCAAATTTTAAGAACTGGTCTTACGTATTATTTAGAACTGATATACAAGGCAGTCGACAATGGATCGGAGCTCAGAGCTTCAATCTTTGACACCCTGAAAACTAACCACTCAAAGACTATCGATTATACAACATTTTTAAAGGAGGAATGACAACTCCAGTAGTATTGGTCTCTCAGAGTATCGTGAAGCCATCTTCCCCTACACCAAACCATCTACGTCGATACCAGCTTTCCTCTTTAGATCAAGTTATGGGCCCTACTTTCATACCTTGGCTCTTGTTCTATCCTGGACCAACTACAAACGTTACCAACAAAGGAAGATCTGAACATGTTGTGAAATCATTGTCACAGACATTGCCCAAATTCTACCCTCTAGCAGGACGTTTTAGAGATAACTACAACTTCGTAGAATGCAATGACGAGGGCATCATGTTTGTCGAAGCAAAGGCTAGAGGCAGCATATTTGATGTTATCCAACATCGAAATCTCGATGATCTCAATAAGTTGCTTCCATTTGAAAGCAGTCAAGTCAATGATCTAGTTGCTGTTGTTCAGGTCACGCACTTTGACTGTGGTGGCACTGTGATTGGTCTTCTCTTTCAACACAAGATCGGAGATGGGTTGTCATCAATTAATTTCCTCAACAGCTGGGAGAAATTGCTTGTGGGAAAATCCATGTAAGTCCTCCTTGTTTTGATTTGGCGGCTAGATTTCCACCGATTAACATGGACGATTTTGATCATAATTCTGAGGTTGTGAAGGAGAATGTTAGTTCGAAGTGGTTTATGTGCAATGCAAAGAGCATAGCAGCTCTGAGGGATCAATATGGTGAGAACAGTGACACTGCAGGGAAAACAATACGGCCATCAAAGATCGAGGCATTGACAGCCTTCATTACCAGCAGGATCATGGCTGCAACTCACCAATCAGTAAACTCATCAGATAGAACTTATTTGGTGCATCATCCAGTAAACCTGCGTCCGAGGATGGACCCTCCTCTGTCAAAACAGCACTTTGGGAACATTATAGTCGAGCCTGTAGTAGCAACAGCTGACCTGAAAGCTAATGATGGGTGGTGCTACGGTATTATACGTCAGATGAGAGAAACCATCAGCAGTATAGATGCTGAGTACGTGAAGAATCTAAAGGGAGAAGAGTATCTGCATTTAATGAAGAAAAGGGCTCAGAAATTTAAGGAAGAAAATGTAACGTCGATTGTTTTCACGAGTTGTTGCAGATTTCCAATTTATGATGTTGATTTCGGATGGGGGAAGCCCGCTGGAATAGGTATGGGAGGTTGGCCATTCCACAACCTGGTCATATTTTTGGATTCCAAAGTAGAAGGTGATATAGAAGTACATATTCATCTAAGAAATGAAGTTATGGTCAATTTCGAAAATGACGAGGAGCTTCATGCTTTTCTTTCACCAATCCCGTCTTCTTCCTTGGTCAAGGAGCTCAAGCCTCAGGCCAGACTATAGGGGATCTGAAAGCTCATTTTAGACCTTGTTTGTAATAACAAATTATACATGTGAGCGCTTCTATTCATCGAGTATTAGCATAAAAACTTTCCTGAGGATGGAAGACAAGTCGGATTTTATTTTTATTTTTAGTTTTTTATTTTTAAATTTTAGTTAAAATTTTCGGTTTTATTTGAGTTTTTTAGTTTCTAATTTTATTTTTGATTTTTTCTTTTTTAAAAATTAAGAAAGCTATAATACGTTTTTCTGTTTGTTTTTTATTTACTATGAAATACATATTATTTAATTATTTAATATATAAATTATTAATACAAACTATGAATAATTTAATTTAATAGTATATATTTAATTAACTACAATTAATCATTAATATGAATTAGGAATAATTTAATATAATATATAATTAAAATAAATTAAATTAATGTTAGTTAGTAACTATTAATAAATATAATTAAATTTAAAATGTGTTTAAAATATATAAATTTTAAATAAAATTTGATTTAATAATTAAAATATATTAAAAATAAATATTAATTTTCAAATAAAAAATTAAAATTTGAATTATTTATTTAAAATAAATATATTTAATTAAAATAATTTGTATATAAAGTTTGATCCAATATATAAATATTATAGTGATAAAAATATAACTATATTGATATTGAAAACTAAATAAGTTTTATTTTTATTCGAAAGGAAAACAAAAATTCAAAACAAAAGACAGAAACTAAAGGTTATAACAGTGAAACAAAAATGAAATCAAACAATTTCTAAACTAAATAGTTTGATTAAAGTCTGGAAGAAATTGATTAAAAACAATTTCTAAACCAAGTTTGAGCCCAAACGGAGCCCCAATTTTTTCGAAATTGGTTAAAAATGAGAAGAGTAAAGATAATTAGCAGTTTAAACCAAGATAATCAGCCCGAATTTCAACCCGAGGTCTGATTTTTTACCCAAATTCCATCTCTACCGGAAGTAAATG
>JANZXP010064658.1:0-10917 GCA_027576715.1 Erythroxylum flavicans | reverse complement strand
CACCGAGACATTTTCCGTCGCTATTTTCTGTCGGAGATTTTGGGCTGAATTTTTTCCTACAATATTCCCGACGGATTGATTGTCCGTCGGTAAAACTTTCTGTTCTCCGACGGCTTGTGGACTTTTCGTCGGTAAACCGCGACGGAAGTTTTGTCGTCGGTAATATTCCGACACTAATTCGCAATTTTCTTGTAGTGATTATATATTCTTGGAACGTATGGGAATTAAGTAAATTTTTTCGGGTCTTTGAGCTTAATTTGGATGTTTTGCTCGATGATAGCCAAAAGCTAAGTATGGGGGAAATTAATATGTGCTTAATTGATTTTTTAATTATTTCATAACACTTAGTGATTACTGACATAAAGTTGCTTAAGATACTCACTTTGACTCATATATGATTTAAGGGACAATTCAGAAGCAAAGAAGTAAAAATGAGTCAAAAGTACTACATTTGGATCATTTTTTGAAGAATTACACTCACTTGTCTTCATGGAATAAGAACAATAAATATTAAAGTAAAGATAAGAAAATTAAGATGAATAAGCAATATAGCTCCCGGTTACTATACGTGGAAATTTCATATTTTTGCATGCAATAATGTGAATTTAATGAAGTAAATTTAATGGAAAGCATCTTGGAATATGGTAAAATAAAGATGGAAGCCAACATATGGCACAACCCTATGGAACGTCAATTTCATGGGAAATAATGAAGCAAAACGACAGTCTAAGGTGCAGTGAAGGAAGCAAAATGCACAACCAAAGGAAGAAAACGCAAGAGTGGCATATGTTATTAACAAGTGAACAGTACCAGTGGGCTAATAATTAATTCAAGAAGTAGGGAGAAAAGTAGCTTGCACTGGGAAAAGAAAATGTATGTGTTTAACGTGATGTAACACAAGCATATGCATTTAATGCATACGTATGCATTTCATGCAAAACACAACGTAGCAGGTGAAAGGCATGTCTAGGTTTAAAGAAAACATGAACAGTAGCATGACTCAGTATATTAATTCGTCACACCACAAATAGTAGGCAGTTGGGAAGAGAATAGGGAGACAAGATCCTCTGTCCAATTTTATGGTGTCTTATTCTGTCCCCTAAATCTCAGCCATTTATTTATGTGGGTCCTGTATGGGTCCCACATAAATAAATGCTTGACCCGCATAAATGAATGGCTGAGATTCATGGGACAGAATAAGACACTATAAAATTGGATAGAGGATCCTGTCTCGAGAACAGGAGGGAGTTGGTGGAAGAGAAGAGTAGCAGCTTGCAAGGCAGAAACAGTAGCAGGGAAGAGAAGTTGCGTGAATAGTGTAGATGACCACCATCTTTATTTGTCAAATCATGAACAGTAATTAGGAGAGAAAACAAAAGATTAGAGGCGCTACAAAGGGTTTCGACTAGGGTGGGGCTGAAGCTTTTTCTTGGGACAGACCTATGGAGGGCTAGACGTCCCAACACCAGCTCGGAGGTGACATCGATGCCGACGACCCAAGTTAAGCATTTTTTATTATTTTGTTGTTTCTTTCTCTCATTAGAAATTGATTATATTATCTTGTGTGGATTGATTGGCTATTTGAATAATGATGCTTTTAATGCTTTATTGAATCGTTTTTCATGAAAACCCATTGCTAGAATCGAAAACAATACGTAATCGTTGTATTCGCTATTCATGTATAGCAACTAATGGTTCCAAACCATTAGAGATAACATAATACAAGTTAAATAATCCAAGCTTGTGTGATTATTACCCATATTGGTCTGTTTTTCTTATTCGTAAGGCGATTGTCCAGATAAACTTAGAGAGTTTATTCTAAGTTTCCCGATAGCTAGGGTTAATAAAAGAGCGCTTCATGATTAACTAAGATTTAAGGAAAAATCGGGATTAACAGAGCTTATTGTTAATCTATGACCGATAATTGCTAAGAGAGATAAAAGAACAACAAATCAATGAATTATGCTTAATTAGGGTATAGGCCGAGATTGAACCAAAGAACTAGATCCCTATCGAATTTCCCAATTTTATCATTTTTTAAATGTTTTCTTTATTTTGTTTTTATTAGTTAGTTTCATTTTATTTTCTTATTCCAAAATCCAAACCCCCTAATTTTTCCTAAACACCGATTAATTTCATTTCAACAACTTTTCACACACTCTTTGTAGGATCGACCTAGACTCACAACTGCTACAACAATAATCTAGTTATTTTATTTTGACTACCATTATGACACGCCTGTGAATAATAAGCTACATACTTCGTTGTATATATTCTGGCTTTAACTACCGTTTTAACACTAATAACAAACTTAACAACATAAATTGGTTGTTTTAGTGGATTTGTAAGACTAAACAACCAAGCTAGACATGGCACTTGAGCCCAAGCCAAACCTAAAGCCCAACCCCGACCACTACCTTGACCCCGACTCCATCCCTGTTAGAGTTGTGATCTAAAGGCAATCACCTTTATCACTTTTGTACAAACTTTATTTTGATTAATAAAGCAAAAGGCATTTTTTATTAATTTGATGTTCGTTTATTTATGAATTAATGTCGATCTTAAATCGAATTAATGAAGTCCATGATACAATACATAGCATGAAGGAGATCATAATGAGATCATAATAATGAGATTCCTATTATGTACAATTATGCTAGTATCTAAATTATCCCTAGTTATAGGATTAATAAGACAGGACATTATTGATCTAGATGGACTAGCATATGTTATACTTCTTGATTTAATCAAGCAGTGGATTTCACAAACTGTAAGCATGAGATGTTTAAAGTTAACATGTGGATGCTTACTAAGAGTCGTAAGTACATCAGATGACCTGCGATGAGATTATCATATGGATGATCTATCAAATGTTAATGATTAATCTAATCATAGCAATGGTGCAAATATCCTTAGACTTAAGGTACTCAAGGATATCTTGGATACTAATCTTATGCTTTGACATCATTCCTTGTTACCTCAAGACGAGGTCGCTCATAGGGTGGTGATTGGGTACAGCTATTGGTATTTGAAGGTAATTGGGTAGCCAATAAAGGATTTACCACTCCTGATAGAAGAAGATGATACCCACGGCCTCTTATCGGGGTTATTACTCAAGAATCTCTGGCCAGAGTAGTTTTGTGTCATGAACGGAGTCTTCAATGACACATAGACAAGAACTGACATCACTTGGACTAGATGTGGCGTAGTCAGTCTAGTGGGAGTTGACACATAGCCCATACTCTGAACAAAGTGGGGTATAGTATGGTGAAATGAAGAATTGCACGATAATTGTCTATAGGAAGGTTCATAAGTCGGATAATTAACTATCGAAGAATGTGTTAATCCACTTATAGTCCAGTAAATTGGCATCATAAAACCATCCATGATTTTCTCGAATTAAAAGTTAATTCAAGTGTTTAAAAAAACCTAGAACCTAAGGGTTACACGCATAAAAAATCAGATGAAAAACAAAGTGTGTATGACTGTTTTTAAGTAGGCCACGATCATGGCCTAAGGCTCGACAGATGTATATAGGTGAGTTCTTCACTTATGTATAAATAAGGGGGCTAACGAGTTCTTACACACTGAAGTAGAGGATAGGGGGTCTAGAAGTGTTCTAGAGTGAGAAAGAAGTGTTTTAAGTCTTGTTCATGCAATTTATGCAATTGTTGCATATCAAATTGCATACAACATAGTCTTGATCTTTCTCTCTATTTAAGCATCTACTTGAACTAATCTAGTTTAGTGCTCAAACCACCCTTACATATTGTTCTTCTTCATCTTTGCATGTTCTTAGGTGATCAAGAAAGGGTTTGACGTTTGCAACAACCCAAACAAGGAGAAGAATCAACAAAGGAAGAGAATCAAAAGATACATGTACTAAAATTCCATGTTCATATATTATGAGTATGAATGCATCTAAGTTTCTGGAAGTTTTGGGGATGTCATGTGGTCAGAATTAGATTCCGACACTTCCGCTGCATTCTCATGCATGTGATGCATGAATACATGGCTACCACAACAGACCTGACTTGGATTAGCTAAATTTTGGGCTCGAGCTCGAGTTTAAGTTGCTTAGGCTTGGTATGGCCCGATCAAAAATTATAGGCAAAACAACATCGTTTTGAGTAAAATAACATCATTTTCTATTTCTTATTTTTAAAAAATAAAAAATTTGGGCTAAGTCAGGCTTTGAGCTTGGACGGACCCATTGTCATCCTTAAACCAATCCGTACTCATTCACTAATAGGGATGGCAATCTTGGCCTAACCCGCCCCCACCCGAGCCCGACCTGTGACCTAAAGGGAATGTGCAAAACGACATCATTTTGTCAATTTTTTTCAAAAGAAAGTGTAGATGGGCAAGTCAGCTTGTGGTCTGGCTGGGCCACAGGATGGCAGCCATCAGTCTGTAGGGCCACGAGCCGGGCCAGGCGCGGCCCATTGCCATCCGTATTCACTAACATTGTTTTGGAGTTTGTTAGGAAACATCAAACAATAATTGACAAGGCATTGGTAGACATATCGGAACATTTCTTGTTAAATTGTTTGTTAAGCCTAAAATATTGAAATTTGCCACTAATATCACTTCCCATTTTCACGTTTCCATATATTTATTGCACCCTATTTCTTTACATCGTTCCCTTGTTTCTCTTTTTCGATCAGAACATATAAGTCTCCTCTTAATCTATAATCTCATTTTTTTAATAATAAAAATTTATTCATTGCCATTGTTGTTATTAAAGTTAATATATGGGTAATGCAACATTACATAAATTACTTGACATATTTGGGACACACATATATGCAAGAACTTAAGATATAGATATATGTACTAGAATTTTTAATCGCATACTCTTTAATACTAATTATTATGGTGTAATATATATTAGATAATTTTTCCCTTTAATCTTTATTTTAGATATAAAAAATATTAATTAAAGTTGACAATATATAAAGTTGTGCATTTGTAGATTTTATCTATATTATTTATAACTTGTATTGTAAACTCATACTATAACTATTTTTAGAGTCAATATGCCTCCAAACTCTCTCATGTATGACCTCATACACATTTTTATTTGTTAACGAGCAATTATTGTTAGTACTTAATAATACAACACAAGGGGAATGTGCATAAGAAATTAATCAACAGAAAATAACGCAACAATTGATTTGTAATGGTCTCTTTAAAAATTAGGAAGTCACCATATATGTGAGATGTATATATTAGTATTTCAATATTTGGCCTAGCTCAATTAGGTGGCCCCAATATGGTAATTGGATTGTAACTTCAAATAAATTAGGGTAAGGCATCTAAAACTAAAACTTTAGAGAAATTAGCTATAATAATATTCATGAAGTTATTCATTAGTATGGAATAAGATAATTAGAAGGAAACCATTGGTCTCCCCGAAATGAAAAACACCAGGAACTTAATAGCATATTATTATGAATTTGGGGCTCAAAACATAGTGATAATGTAAGTACAGTTAGAAATGGGCATCCATAGGTTGCTTTCTTAAATCAAACATGATTCATGAAAGGACAAAATAATTTTATACATTTTTCATTGTTCTTCATGTTAAAGCTTGATTTTCCTTTTGGAAGAGAAAATTTTCAAATGAATAGTAAGGATAATAGAGTTAAGATTGAGCTTACATATAAGTGAAAGGAAAGGGAATAAATGTTGTCAAAACATATTTATGTATCAAATTGATTATTAATGTGTAATTTTTATCAAGTTAGATCAAAATCTTCTTAATATAGGTCAATTAGTTGACAAATGTTATGTTACACACTTTATTAAAGATGTTTTCACCATATTTAATCAAAATAAAATTAAATTATTAAGATTATACATAAAGAATAAGTTGTTCCTTGTTATATAGTATGAAATTGACATGAAAATTATAAAGAAAAAGGTCAATGAATTTATCATTGTTGCTTCTATTAATGAAAAAACACTTTGGTAAAAGAATAATGATATGACCCTTACTAATAAGACTAATGAGATGATATTAATATAAATAAAACCAAGGTCCATTTTATCAAAACAAGTTTGGTTGAAGTAAATCAAAAATAAAAATTCAAAGAATGATATGAATTATCATACTCAAAGAGAAGATAATATTGAGAGTGATAAGATTCTATAGTTTGATCACCACTGGTAAGCTAGATAAAATCACAAATTTTTAAAGAACTTATAGTAATAGTTTCTCTAAAATTGAAGAAAATATCTCAAAAATTTTTAATTACTTAATAAAAATGATAAGCTCCCCCTTTACATCCATAAGATAATGTTTTATAGGCATCTAAATCTACAAACAAAAGCAAAACTCTAAGAACTAGAGTCTTAAAGGAAAGCAATAACCTTAACATAATATAACTAAGAAATAAATAACTTTGAAAAATAAGTCAATTCCTATCTAAATAGAATTTTGAAATTCAAAGATTAGTCAATTTCGCTCTAGAACTCTAAAGGTACAGAATAAATATGTTTTCGACATCGGTTTCATTTTATGTCTGGTGTGAATTTGCTTTTAAAACATCTTTCAAATAAAAACACAACTAAAATAGTACTGATATGGTATTGTATTCTGAAATAAGGGTCTCAAACAGTATGGTGTTGTATTGCCTAATTCTCCAATTTTCTATAATGTTTTCCACTTTTTCGCAACTTTTAACACTTTACTTGAACTATTAATAACTCATCCAAGCTCTTTTTCATGCCTCCCCAGTGTAGTTATTGTAGCTTGGGTAGATGCTTGATTCCTATTTTTTCCTATTCTGAAAAGGTTTTTTTCCTTAAATCAGCATCTTTATAACTTGGTTTAGTGATAATGGATCAAGGTTTATTGGTTTTTATTTATGTTCAATGAATAGTTGTTCTTGTTCTTGTAACCATCATACATGGCTCTCTTATCAAATTGCCAAGAATGTCCAAAAAGAATGTGACTTGCTTGCATCAACACCATATCTCATTGCACCTCATCTTTTTTCCTCTAAATTGAGAAAGAAACTAACATTTTCTTTGTTAACCTAACATTCTCACTCTTTTTCAACTATTGTAGATTATACATTTTAGGGTATTTAGTAGTTGATAGTCCAAACATCTCCATTAACTTTAGTATAGCTATAATGGTACAACTTTCTCCATCTATGATTATACTACGAAGTTGATTCTCAGTAGAATACCTTGTATAGAAGAGAATGTACTATTGTTCATTCACATCATCTACTCCTGGTGACCAATATTTTTCCTCTTTAGACCTCACAATACACTCATTATCACTAGCTTCCTCTAAACTAGGCATATTCCCATCTGCCTCCTCTTCACCCTTGAAAACGTATTCTCTATCCTCCGTCTACATCATCAATCTCTTATTAGGATACTGTGAAGCTATATACTATCTCTTCAAGTACTTGAAAAACTTGATATCTTGATTCTTAGTTATTGAAGAGGAATCGCTCTTACTTTTCTCTCGATTTGGTGATTGTACTTTTGGTGTGATTGCTTCAGATTTTAACTTTAGAGCTTCGTCTTCCTTTTTACTCTGTGGTTTGCTCTATAATGAAGAAAATATATTAGAAACACTAAATAGTTAATAGGCCTCATCTTAAGTTGTATTTCTACCTTCATAGCCATATGAACTACATCTTTCAACTCCATATAATGGTGTAAATTAATAATATAGGTAATTTTTATATTCAACCTACAAATGAAACGGGTGACTATTTCTTCCTAATCTTCCTCAATATTTTCTCTAACTATGATAGCCTCCGTCTCCTTATGTTACTCCTTTATGCTTTTAGAACCTTTATTTAACACTTTTATCCTTTGATATAGATCTTTATAATAGGAACTTCCTTATCTTCCTATTCTACCTCCTTTGCTACCTTTTTCTCCTCTACCTTAGGTTTAACTCACTCAAGCAATTGGCAACACTATCAACCTCCTTATAAGCCTCAAAATCACCCATCCTAATAGGTATAAATGAGTTATGTTGTACATTAGCTATGACAGTTTCATGTTTATCCAACCTATCCCTAACTTCACTGAATTATCGAATGAGGTCCACGACTTATATGGTGTTCATATGAACTCCTTATCTATCCCCACCCTTTCCTCCTCATTTATTTCCTTGTCTTTAGATGAATTTTTGTTTTAATTTTGAGCCATAATGAACTTGCAAGAAAATGTTTGTAATAAAAGCACTCACTTACATATTTCTCTCAAAATTCACACTACCTTACAACCTAAAATCTTGACTAAAGGTTCGTTACAATCTGAACGATCTAAATAAAAAATATAGTTTATATCTTCTTTTTTGACAAATAACTCCAAAATCGACAAATTAGACAAAAAAAACAAAACAAATAAACATAGTTAGAGGCCTACGAAACAAGAAAACTGAAATTAGGAAATTGAACTCAATGGAACCTAATTAGATCAAATAGAAAAGCAAAATAATTTGACTAGAACGAATAAAATCAGTTAGAAAAAGCAAAACATCATGAAAATATAATGTATATAATGTAAGAATACCTTATTATTGTTAGGCTAGAAACAACAATCCTTATATATGAAGGATAATGTAATTGTTAGCCTCTTGCATTAATTTAGATGGGAACTTTTAGGGCTTATCTTTGCAAAACTTAGTCAAATATGATATATACCTATATGTTTCTTTTCTTCTCTTTTCTTTTTTTATTAACTTGAAAAAACGAATAAATAAGGAATAAGACACTAAATAACAATTTATTCCTAATGAATCTTAAAAATAACAAAAACACTAAAGAAATTTGAACGTATGGGAAAAAGAAACAAAAAATAGAAAATTAAAAAACATGATATGAAGAATAAACATAAATTTAAAAAATAGCTTTAATACCAAATTCATATACGAATCTCACTAATAGGATTAGTGAAATTTGACATTAATATAAACAAGACCAAGGAACATTTTATTAAGAAAATTTTGGTCAAAAAAATCAAACATTAAAAATGAAAAGAATGATATGAATCACCACACTTACTGAGAAGATAGGATTAAGAGTAATAAGGTTCTAGGATTTGAACACAACTAACAAGCTAGATAAAATAGCAAGTTTTTACATAAACTATCACAAAAGTTTCTCTAAAAGATTGAAGAAAATATCTCTAAATATTTTTAATTAATCAATAAAAATGATAAGTTCCCCCTTTATATCCATAAGATAGCCTTTTATAGGCATATAATTCTATGAATATAAAAACTCTAAGAACTTACTAAAGAAAAGTAATAACTTGAACATAATCTAATTAGTAAATACAATAACTTTGAAAGATAAGTCAATTCCTTTCTAAGCTGAAGTTTAAAGTTAAAAAACTAATAAAATCATTAGCCTAATTTTGGTCCAACTTCCAAAGCCAATGCCATAATCAATATACATGTATGGCACCAATCACTAATCTCACTTCATGTCCAATGTTGGTTTGCTTTTAGAACATTTTCTAGACACAAACACGACCAACATGATACCATATTTTGGAACATGAGTCCAACATGTTATTTTGTAAATGTTGTGTTGCCTAATTCTCCAATGTTCTTCAATCTTTAGCAACTTTTAGTACTTCACTTAAACTATTAGTAAGCTGTCCAAATACTTTTTCATACCTTTCCTATGTAAAAGTTTGTGTAACTTAAGTAGATGCTTAATTCTCATCAAATAATAGTGATGATAATTCAAAAATATGGAACCAAATAATGTTAAAAAAACTTTAAATAATATTAAGTCTATTAAACTATTAGGGATGAATTTAATAGAAAATCCTATAGGCTTGGAAAAACTCAAGTTTTATTTTATTCATAAAGTCAAATGAAGTTCTAAATCTTGATTCTATAGTTCATAAAGAAGCTCTAGTCGGAGAGAAACGTAATATAGTTAAGATTTGTGATGAATGGAACAAGAAAGTCTGGAAGCAAACATGTTATGGAAAAGCAGTCAAAAAGTAAAATTAGGTTAAAGCAAAAAATGAGGAGTTTCCAAGACTCCTATATAAAGTGGGTGGTTCAATTAAGAAAAAAAATTTAATGTCAAAATAAAGGATGAAAAAATTACCTCATTGCTCATCAAAGCAGCAAGTTGCAGTCATAGCAAACAAAGTTCTTTCAAGGGGATATGGAGCCTTAAGGGAAAAACTTGGTGTGTAAAAGAAAAAAAAGGATGAGAGTTGAAATTGATACCTTCTCTTGAAACATTAAGCTAAAGATCCCTTAAGTCTAAATTAAAGAGTAAAAAAATTTCACACCTCATAACTAAGAGGTGAAAGAAGTATTATATTAAGAAAAGTTGTTAAAGTGTTTATATATCCTTTTGAGACTCATAAGCATGTTTTGATGATTTTGTAAAATTTATTACCTAAGTAATTAAACCATTCAACATATAAGCTTGGTGAACTGATGCTAAAGATGAAGATGATGTACAAATAAAACAAGCATGAAATTGAATTTGAAGAAATAAATTATGACAACGATGATGCTCTGATGAGTTTTTTTTTGGTACCATTGGTACAGTGCCTTAAAGCAATCCAACTAAATCATATTATATTACACTTGAACAAGATAATTTGTTAAGTCATTAAATTGCACTTATTTGGACTTAATTATCGTTAATGTGTTAAAATTAGTCTCCGGAATTGATAGAATTATCGTATAGTTGTTTACAAATGGTCTTCAACACCTTAGAGACGAAATTGAATCAAAAAGATGCAAAAGAATGAAGAAAATTCGAAATTCCTAATTTGACAACAATTCTGTGACTAAGCGTGGGCACGCCTAAGGATGGAATAAATCTGCAGATCACTTTTCAAAAGTCAAAATTGAGATTCTCACAATCTTTGAAGATTATATTGCCATCTTTCAAGGGGATT
>JANZXP010064647.1:0-10918 GCA_027576715.1 Erythroxylum flavicans | reverse complement strand
ATGATGAATGGGTATATATGTGTATGTTCTGTTATTAATGTTCATGATCAATCATGGACTATAATTTTTATGGATGACATTGAGTTGAAATGGAGTTGAGAATGAGAAGTAAATGAAGTAGAAAAGGTGATCATTGTATAAGTTATGTTAGGTGTAAAATCTGGAAAGTTTGAAGATTATTGACTGAAAATTTTTCATTGAGTATGCTTCGTTATTTTAGCCCTCAAGTTATCCAAATAAGATGATTCTTAATTTGGATTAAACTAGAGACGTATGGCTTTATTTTTTCATGAAGACTTCAAATTCAAATTCTGTCCTTAAGAGTCTCAAAATCTGACCTGAAGTTAGAAAAACTGGGTTTGTTTCTGTGGAAATTCGCCGCGGCGAACTCCTTGCTTTGTCGTGGTGAAGTTGAATGGATTTGGCTAGGATTCCTCTCGGGTAAAGTTCGTAGCAGCCAACTCTAGGTTTTGCCGTGGCGAACTTTTGAAATTTGTGCGAGAATTCCTCTTTGGAGGAGTTCGTCGTGGCGAACTTCTGGCTTAGCCATGGCGAACTTTTCTCTGAACTGAACATGTCTCGGTATTTTGGGCATAACTTGTTCGATATTACCTAAATGAGATAGGGATACAAGTTTTCTGAAGAAATCAAGTTTAAATTTAGCCTGTAAGAATTTCAATTTTTGGAAGGAATTTAAGCACATAATATTATTTCAGTATAAGAATCGTCCAAAAATATTTGGGCTATAATTTTCATATTTCTTAACCAAATTGAATGGTTTAGGTGTCATTAGAAACTCAAGACAATGGGGAACATTTTTCTAGAAGGAAGTGTTATCAAATTTCTTCATTTACTTGATCAGAATAAGGAGTTAAGATGTTAGTAGTTGATAGACTAAAAGGGGCAAAATTGGGAGAACCAATTAAATGAAGTGTAAAAAGGGAAGAGCAAGCAAAATGTGGTCTTGTTTAAAAGAAGAAGAGGAAAATCGTGGGATTTAGGAAAGAAAGAAGAAGAAAATTCGTGGAGAAAGGAGAAAGAAGGAGAAAGAAGAAGATCTGGGCTAAGCTTAAGGTAAGTATCATCTTTCTTCTTGCTTAGTAGAAAAATAAAAGGGATTTGAGAAAGAGATGAGTTTATGTAGCAAGAAAGAAGAGAAACACTAGATGGATTTTATGGGTTCCTAAACTAGGTTTTGGTTTTTCTGACCTAGATAGACTATGGATAGGTTAAGCCTAAGCCCAACTTAGCATTTATTTCATTTTTTGTGATTTTTGAAGTTTTATGAATTTCTATGGGAATCTTGTATTGAATGAGAACTTGGTTGTTTGAAGGAAACTAAGGAATGCCAATCCAAAAGCAAGAGGAAAGGCAAGCTTGACTTGGAATTTGCAAGTAAATAGGTAGGTAAAATATTTATGGCTATTGTGTAAATGGGCAATGTGCCTATGTGTGTGTATATGCTTGAATTGCCAAATTATGAATTGCTTTGATGTGGAAAATCCATTATAATGTGTTCTATGTTATGCGTTAAAAGATGTATGACATTTTGATATGACTGAATTGTGAGTTTGATCATGTTATGCCTTGGATTTGTATCATGGCATTTTGAATTAAATAGAAAGCAGAAAAGTATGAGAATATGAATTTGTGATTGATAGAATTGAGCATGAGAATTGATTATGTTTGGGCAAGAGTGGAACTGTTTCGTAGTCACGTGCACATTAACATAAAGCATTATTCTGGTTGCCAGCTTGTGGTACACGAGATCCAAAAACTGGACTCGTTTTGTTCACGAAGTAAACTTCGGTTTCTCTGTTTTGTTCCACGGGACCCTCAAGCCATTTGTTTATGCGTTTACATTTGGATATGCTAAGTTATGATGCAATTTGAGTGTCATGCTACATCCAATATGTCCTATGCGATGATGAATTGAATTATGAAATGTGAATTGGAATTGTAAATGCCAAACTGTCATTTCTAGATTGAGATAAGAAGTGTATGCCTATATGAATGTTCATATATATATGTTTGATTGTATGGCTCATTGCCAATGGCTATAAATATATTAGCCACTGAGTTGTGTAGCTTAACCCATAATTTTCCAACCTTAGGTGTAGAACGAGAAGATTAGCAATCTTTGCAAGGCATTCGGAACTCTAAAATAGCTAGAAATCTTTTGTACTAAGCTAGTGACTATTTTTTTTTGGATAGCTTTATAAGCATGTCAAACATAAGCATCCTTTTGTATTTTGTATTAAGTTGATGTGTATGTTGATATGTAAGTAAAGCTAATTCAAACTCTCACTTTGTTTAGAAATGAGAATGAGAAATTGAATTCCCTTTTATGTATGATTATGTTATTTTAAAGGTTGGGTATAATGGAATGTGTATGTGCATATTCTTCTTTGTTGAGATTGCAAATTGTTGTTAGTATTAGAATAGCATGTTAGAGTTGGAAGGATTGCATGTGATAAATCATTGAGGTGAGATTCAAAAGTACATAGTAGATGGATTGATATAAAGAGATATTGCATTTTGTAAGCTTCCATAGGTGGAGAGATTGTGTTCTGAACTCAAAGGAAAAACTGCATCTATCTAGGTAGATTTAGCCCAAGTTGTCTTCATAAAAGTTGTAGCTTAACGTTTTGGCTTTCCAACGGTATAAAGTATGTGATTTTTTGATATCGGAGTTTAGAGTCATGACCATTACAAGTTAGGATGTTGCAAAGGATGTATATACAGAACAACTATGGAGATTGAAATGATATGGCACTAGAAGAGGTAGATTTGGGGAGATTATGAGTAAAATGGATGTTCGAATAGAGTTAGGATCCATTGTAGGGGTCTTGGACGGTGAGAATTTTCGTTACACCTGAAGGTTACACGGCCAGGCCGTGTGTGTTCACACTAGTCGTGTATTCCTGATGCAGAAAAATTTCTAGACTTAAAGGTTACACGGTCTGTCCGTGTTTTAACCCTCCAAATGACAAAATCTCATTTTGAGTTCTGCATGAAAGTTGTCGATCCAAATGTCCTCGTCAAAACCGTCTAAAGAATACCTTAATCCGATATCCCTAGTGAAAGTTATGCCAATTGTTCCGAGATAGGTACAACGTGATTGAGGACATGAGCATGGTTAATTCTTTTGGCCATAACTTCATAACCCGACCTCCAAATTAAGTGATCTTTGAAGCAATAGATTCCTGACACATTTTTCTACCTTTCCACAAAGTTTTGTATCCTTTTGTGATGATTTAAAGAAGATTGACGGAAGGAAAATGAGGGATCAGTTGGAAGGGCATAATTAGGTTATGAGCATACTTTGTGTTTTTTTTAAGTATATCTTGAGCTATAGAGCTCCGAACGAGATGGTTCTTATTTCAAGATAAACTAAATACATAGAGCTACAATTGTCTTGAAGAAGTCAAATTATGAGGTCGGCGTTTGGCTGGTGTGGGCAACCCACCTTTGTGAGATAACGGCAAAGTGAGGGTTCATTAGAATAACCCTACAAGGAAAGCCGCTGACACTTTTCAACTCTGGAATAACAGTTGGGCTCCATGAACGGGGTCCAATAGCAGAGGATCACATCCCCTTGAACTTGGCTTATACACCACCCCTGGAAATGGACAACAAACTCATTGTTTGTGCTGACCTTAAGGTACTTAACGAAGGAGGACGCAGTTAAGAATCCACAACTGTTGGATTCTTCTTCGACCAATGACCAGCTTTTCCAATAGTATTAAGATGGGCCAACAAATTCTCAAAACACAAAAGACTAATAGATGTCCTCCTCTTTGAAGACATTCTGATTCTATTTACCTTCTCTTCAATTTCTAAAGCTTAAAAAATCCTAGAGGAAGGACAATGGCATCTTGGTAACCAACCAATATTTCTACAAACCTGGCAATCGAGCATAAGATTAGAAATCATTGAGATCCAAAGCATCCCACTTTGAATAGACTTCCACAATGTCCCCCTTGAATACTAGACAAACTAAGGGTTAAAATCCTTAGCTAGCTACACTAGAAGACCGTTGTGCATGGATAAGCACATTGCTAAGAAGAAACAAATAGGCTATGTAAAGGTATGGATCAGTGTGGAACTTTCTAAGGATCTCCCAAATGAAATCTCGATCTTGAGACTAGGGGAAGATAACAAATTATGGGAAGATAGCATAACCATTTCTTATCACTGGAAGCCACCATCTAAAACTCAAGGTAGGACTTGGAAATCAATGGGAAAAAACATTTAAAACTGGAAGCTATTAAGAACTTACGGGGGAAGCAGACAACATTCAACCTCTAGAAACCATGGAGAAACATAATCTTATATTCCCAGCTATGGAAACTATATCCATAAAGGATAGTATTATTACATTGTCAATCACCAAGCCTTCCACCACCCATGAAAACATCGAGGTTCAAAATAATAAGATGTTAAAGGAAAGTAATAATGAACACAGTCATAAAACCAATGATCAAAATTTATTGCACAATGAAAATAGGGAAAATATGGAGATATCTAATATAACACTTGCTAACAAGAAGGTAGATAACATCACTAGTCACTAAAGTTACTTCAAAATGCTTGAATCATCCTACAGAAGAGCTGGAAAAGGTTAACACTAATGTTCTTATTACATCAGATTTCCCTGCAAATCCTATTAGAATTAAAATAACCAATAATGTTGAAGATAGTGCCAAATTCTAAAATGTGGAGAGAAGGAGATCCAAAAGGGGCAAAGGAAAATGATCCACAAGCCACCTCCTTTAATATGTCTATAATTATATGGAATGTTCGAGGAATAAGTTGTCCCACTAAGCTCTCAGCTTTATAGGACTTTGTTTTGAGGGAGAAGCCTCCCATTATTGGCTTGTTTGAAACCAAAATTAGTCTAGAAAACCTTAGAAATTTTTGGTTGTTATTAGAACAAGTTTGTAAACCATAACCACTATGCTCTTGGTAGAATTATTATCTATTATGGGAAGGATGAGATCAAATTAGATTTATTGGACTCCATAGATCAAGTTATACACCTTTACCTTTTCTTCATAGAGGAACATCAACTTAAATATATCATTTATATATGCAAGCAATTTCAGATTTAAGAGAAGAAGTTTATGGAACAATCTCAAAACTGTCAGCAATAGCATCTTTAAAACGTGGATTATTTGTGGAGATTTTAACTCAACCTTATACACTTATGAAGCATAAGGACAATGCAATTTAAAGAACTACACAACTGATCTGAAAAAATGGTTAGAGGACCTAGGAGTAATTGATCTCAAGTTTGTTAGACACACTTTCACTTGGTTTAACAAACAAAAATTTGATTGGCATATGAAGAAATTGGATTATGCCTTAGTCAATGACATTGGCTAAGCCAATTCCCCAACAGTATTGCTAAATTCAAAGATCTTCTTTTCTCAGATCATACTCTAATTGTTGTTGAAAACTTGCTCTAAAAAGTGATAAAACATCATCCCTTTCGATTTAACAACTTCCCAATGAATGTATCGGGGTTCTCTAAAGCATGTAGATGAGGGGCAGAACAATATTGTCAAGGGACTAAAAAATTTAGATGTGTTGCAAAAACTAACGATCATTAAGTGGGAACTAAAAGTGCTGAATACTTTGGAAGGATCCACAGCGTCTACTATTAACTAATCCAAACTAAAACTTGAAGACATACAGTCCAAAATTGCTTCTAATCCTTCTGATCAAATGTTGTTGGGTATAGAGAAAAAATGATTTTGCCTTAGTTCATTCAGGCCACACACAATCATAGTTCTCTCTTACAACAACGAGCTAGAGTGAATTGGCTGAAAGATGGTGACAATTAATCTAGCTTCTTCTTCAACTCAATTCTTGAAAGGAAAAATTGCAACAAACTATACTACACTGTTTCCAAGGAAGGATCAACACTTTAGACACATTAGGAAATGCAAGAGGAAGCAATTAGGTACTTTAAAGCCCTACTAGATACCACCAGTCCCTCAACTATTTTTTTTGGTGATCTCAAAAAACTTTCACTTAAACAAGTCTCACCTCTAGATTTGGATTCTCTTATTAAACTTGTGGATGAAATTGAAATCAAGAATGACGTATTTGGAATGGATGGCTCGAAGGCCCCAGACCCCGATGGTTTTAATGTCTATTTCTTTTAAAAGTCCTAGAGCATCACTGGAAACTTTGTTAAACAAATTGTCCATGAGTTCTTCTCCAAGGGGGTTCTTCTCAAGGAGATCAACAAAACCTTTGTTTTATTGATTCCCAATGCTCTAATCCCATAAAATTTGGTGAGTTCAGGCCCATAGCCTGTTCCTTTACAAAATTATCTTCAAAATTTTAGCAACTAGATTAAAGAAAGCACTAACCCTTTTGATTAGTGAGAATCAAGGTGTCTACACTAACCCTTCTGATTAGTGAGAATCAAGGTGTCTTATTAAATGACAGACATATCAAGGATAATATTCTAATGGTACAAGAGCTCCTAAAGTGTTATTCTTGATCCAATCACTCTCCAAATTGCACAATTAAGATAAACTATCATATACCCTACGACAATGAGTTGGGACTTGCTATAGAAAATATTGAATGCCTATAATAGACATATTCACATAATGGTTAAGGGAATGCATATCTTCTACTTCTTTTTCAGTATTGATCAATGGAAATCCTACCAAATTCTTCAAAACAACTAAAGGTCCTAGATAGGGGGATCCCTTATCCCCTTAGGTCTTCATCCTTTACATGGAGTCCCTCAACTCAATAATCAAACATGAAGTGCTCATCAACTCTAATTTCAGACATCATACAAAGTGCAAGAAAATTGGCTTAACTAACTTTTTTTCTTTTTGTAGATGATCTCCTTTTATTTTGAAGGGAAAAGATGGACTCCATTTAAATTTACATAAAAGCTCTTGACACTTTCAAATGCTTTTCAAGTTTGTAAATAAACCTAGCTAAGAGTCATTTCCTCTTATTAAAAAATTCCATTACTTTGGAGCCTCTTATTGCTTAAAATATTGGAATGAAGTTTAAAAGCTCACCTTTTATGTACCTAGGACTACTTGTCTTCACTAAAAGGCTTAACTGCATAGAGTGCACATCTTTTAGAGAAATTTAGAAAAGGATCAGCTTATAGGTTAATAGATTTCTCTCCTATGCCAAAAGATGCAACTCATCAATTCGATGTTAAATTCATTACACATATATTAGAGATCCCACATTTTTCTCTCCTAAGCTGTGATTAAATTGATCAAAAGGCTAATTAAAAACTTCCTATGGAGCCATCCAAATGGTGCTAAAGTATCTGCCAAAGTGAAGTGAGTAGATACATGTCTTCCCAAAGAAGAAGGTGGACTGAACTTTAACCCAATCAAAACCACAAGTCAGGATTTGATTCTTAAAAGACTCTGGTGGACACTAACTAATAAAACTTCACTTTGCATAAAATAGCTTCAGTTTTACTTCCTCAAAGGCAGAAGCATATGGGGAATTAAGAAAAATGCCTCATAGTCTCACTTTCTCTACCAAATTCTATTGTTGAAGGATAAGGTACAAAATGAAGTCTCATACACAATCAAGAATGGAAGATTGATATCTCTTTGGTATGACAACTGGTTGGTCTTGGGACTACTCATACAACATTTCAACAAATTAAATAGTCCACAAACCTCATCACTCAACATAAGATTTAGCTCTATGATTAATGATGTTTCATGGAATTTCCCTCACAGCTTAAGACACCCACAACTTGCTTATCTACCTAACCCAACCTTTTTTTATATCTTTTACTAGCAAGACTATCCAAGCCATAAACTTACCAATAAATGCACCAAAGGTTTGCTAAAAAGAAGAATAAAAAGCTCAAAGGTAGTTTGGCATAAGGTCATATGGAGCAAGGCTTTAACTCCAAGAATATTCTTTACACTGTGGTTAACAAATAAACTCAATACATTTGATAGAATGTCATATATGCAAGTGGACAAAACTTTTCCAATGTCTCAGGTTCATATGGAAACAGAAGATCATCTTTTTTTTTACATGTCCTTTCAATAGCACCATATGGATCATATGATAAGGAAGTGTCTATGGTTTGATCCAGGGAACTCTTTTACTGAGATTACAAAAAAGTTGCTCAACTCGACTGTTCACTTAAATTCAAACAAGTTGATTCTTATCCTGTCCTTAGGGCCTTGTGTATATATATTGTGGAAAGAAAGAAACTCCAAAAGGTTTACAAACAAAATTTCCTTCTGGGAGTCCATTACTACAGAGATCTTTAAGGAACTCAGAGAGCTAATCCTACTCAAAGATCTTAAGTAGACCTGTAGCGTAAACATCTTATCCTCATTGAACATCTAGCTCATTGATCTACTATAGCATGTTCGATTATCTTAGTGTAGTCTTTTCTTTTGTTTGGCTCTTACATACTGCAAATGTATGTTAGGATAGTTACAGGTACTACCCTTGCTATCTTATTATTTTGGTATGTTTATACTACCTTCTCAATTTTATTAATTTAAATTATTATTTCTTTTCTTAAAAAACTTCAATACTTGACGAGGATGTTTCATATAATCGAGTTTTATCTGGCTATGCTACTTCTTTTTTTATCATTTAATCATATTTCATTCATAAGTAAAATATTAAATGAGTTTTTCTAGAGAATGGTTAAAGTTATTTTTACTCCTTTATTTATTTACCATGTAAGGCTAGTCTTGCCACATTGTTCCTAAAAATAAAATTTTGACTACCCATTTAACATGTTAGATATAAAAAAAAGTTACAAAATTTAGTATATCTTGTAACTATTAATTGAAATCTCAATTCACTAAGGAAAGATCACAATTCGATATACTAATAAATGTTAATGTATAGGAAAATTATAAGTGTATTTAAATTTAGTAGAAATTTCAGGAATCTAATTAGGAGAAAATCAAATATAAACTTGGTTTAGTAATTTTGAAGGTTTGAAATTAAACATTTAAACCATTAGCAATGATTCCAGTTTATTCTAAGTCCAACGTGGGTTTATCATAAGAAAGAGTAGGATAACTTGAAAAGGAATACATTAGGGCCAACTGAATCAGGATTAAAGGATGAAATTAAGGATTTCACCTATAAAAGAGGTGTAATGCCTATTGTTGCTATTTTGAATTATAAATTTATCGTGATGGGCCTAGACTAATTTTGAGAAAGGTAACATATGTGCTTTCTGGCAAAGCCTATAGAGGACTTTAGGGTTCAGCCAATTTCAGGTTGAAGTTGGATGGTTTTTATAATGTTAATGTCCTTTTTAAACATTACTAAAAATTAGTACCTAAAATGCATCATTTGACTACAGAATTTTTAAAGTTTTCAAGAATAGGCTTGCAATTTTCTCTTTTAATAAATGTTATTAAGGTTATAAAGTTTTTGTACATCACCTTATTTCTTAATCTTTTAGATTTTCTATGAATTCCTTCTCCATCTATTGGAGGTATTCATAAGTTACTATAGTATCTTGGTTAACCTATACTAAATTAAGAACGAGTTCAAAAAGTCCCTCTTGCACTTCATAGTTGATTGATCCGTATCAAGAAACCACATTAATCCTCGTCTAGTAAGGTTTTTTTTTCGAAAATAGTATACTAACAAGTCTTCATTGTCAATATTTATGGTCAACTTATTACAAAACATTTATAGATGACCAGTTAGGTTTTGATTTTAATCACAATTTTCAAATTATGAAAATATAAATTTAGGAGGCAAATGAATATTTAACTCTAAACAAATATTTTATGGTGCCTAAATATCACTAGATGTAATGGTTTTGATTACCTGTATTATCATTATGTATTTTAAAGTTAGACCAACCACATTGTCTTTAATCCACTTATTGTCTTACCTGATCTCTTTAATAGTCACGAGGCCACAAAATAAAGGCTTATGCACAATTGCTAGATCTAAAATAGAAAGTATTGACGTTGAGTGAATTGGTATAAAATGGTTGCCTGTATTTCTAATATAAATAGATGAAATTGAGTATGTAGACATTAGCAGACCATGGTATGTTGACATTAGAGGAAATTTTAATTAGATGCTAGTAAAAACTAATAGCCTAATGTAGGCAAGAATTGATAAGCTAATGCGAATGGAAATTGAGGCATTGATGTCGATAGGAAATAAGGGACAGATGGTCAGTGGCGGAGCCAGGAATGTCCTAGAGTCGGGACTGATTGGACAGCGATAGACTGACAGCGAAGACTTCTGAAAAATTCAAAATTAATTCAAAAAACAATTTCACAAAGCACATTAATAAATGAAGTTAACTAAAATATTCAAATTACAATGTCTTTACACATTTTTAGAGACATTAGAGCTAATGGATAATAATTGTTTTCGGCGAGTCGCCATGGCTTGAAACTGCTGTAAAATAGTCTCATTGTCAATTTTTTTTAAGATTTCTCTCTCATTGTATACCACCATTATGTAATTAATCCATTCGTCTGCCATCCTATTTTGCAAATCATTTTTTATAAGTTTCATTACAGAAAACACTCTTTCGACAGATGCTGTCACAACTGGAAGGATCAATGTCAATTCAATTAAATGATACACTAGCGGAAAAGCTTTATCTCTTCCAGAAGCAACCAAAATCATTGCTAGATTTCCAAGATCGTCAATATTGGAGAACTCGGCATTGTCAATTATATCATTAATATAAGTTCTAAGTTGATAGGGAAGAGTTAATCGTTCACTCCAAGAGAAGTCATCCGGGTAAAGTTCTGAGAGACGGACCAATTTATCAACATTGAAATTATTGAAGGAGTTCTTTGGACTAAGACAATTCATGCAAGTAATTTTGTATTTGCTGCTGGAAACCGATGCTCCATCTATTGAATAATTAAATCAAGAACCTACT
>JANZXP010064636.1:0-10918 GCA_027576715.1 Erythroxylum flavicans | reverse complement strand
ATGCCATCCTCGCAGGGCACGGATTCGGGTATCACCATCGATATCGGGTTCGGATCCAGCGGGAATGGGGTGTTACAATTTTGGAGTTATCAAGTGATAAAGTGAGATATTTTAAGTTGTAATATTTGGTTGGGGTGATATGTTATTATATTTTGGGTGATACAAGTGAGATTAAGGTTCCTATTCACCTTGTAAGAAGATTGTAAAAATGGTTCCTCTTTACCGAAATATTATACAAAGGTTATTTTTCACCTTAAAAGAAGAATTGTAACAGAATTCTAATAAGAGTTTTAAGAGTGGACATAGGCAAAGGTTGCTTATCAAACTATTATAAATCATTCTGCATTCTCTCCTCCCTATCCTCTCTAAATTATGGTTCAATTGTTTGATTAATTATATTAAGCAATTTCCTTATACTTATTTGTATTGATTGTTGTTAGTCAAGTATATTTGTTAGAAAAATTGTTAGATTTTGTGAACATCTAATTCACACACCCCACCCTTCTTGGGTGCCATTAGGGACTAATACAAATATACTCCAAATCATGATTCTCAAGATACTCACAAAATGCACGCAAATATTTTGTATCATTTTGTGTGTATGATTCTTAGGATGCTTTAAAATTTTGTTTCATAAGCCTTTTATAGACTGAATGTCTTGGGTAATTAAAAATAAAAATTTATAACCTTAAATATTCTTAATGGCTAAGAATAAAAGTGACCAAACATTATACCTCTTAGTCTTTAAGTATTATGCTCTACTTCTAAATAATAGCAAGTGAAAGGTCACTTCACATATAACCTTTGTCTACTTTACCTTTAAAAAAAAGATACGATTTACCACCCTGGCTTAGTGGATGAGGTTTCGTATGGCATTAGAAATACCAAATAACATATTCATTTCATTTTATTTAGTTAACTTGGAAAAAGTAATTCTAATATGCATTTTCCTCTAAACTTAATATAAGCGGAAATATTGTTACCATAGTACCCCCTTATTGGATGAGGATTATAAATGTGTTATAAGTACAAAATACATTTGCAATTTATAATTTAAAGTATATTATAAGTTTTGATTTTAAGTTTTACTAAAATGATGTCACTAATAAAATAATTTGTAAAAAAAATTCTTCTAAAGAGATAAAATGCAAATTGATGTAGCTTTTCTGGAATCATTTACTTCTCTTAGTAATAGTTTTAATATCTTTAGTGTAACTCATCATAAAGAATTTAATTATAAAGATTAATTTTATAATTAATAAAAAATATTCCATATTTTAAATTTTATTATCAGAACAAAAATGATTAACTCAAAAAATTAATAACTTAGTAATTAACAATTACATTAAATTAATTATCTCCTATATTTATGCTATAGTAATTAGGTTATAACTATTATGCCCAAATAAGTCCTAAAAATTACTAGGCTATCACACTCGTAAGTATATGAGGTAATTGTAGTGATTACCCAGGTCGTCTCGCACGGAGGTGAAATTGGTTCACTTAAATTAACTTTTAACAAAAACAAAAATAAATGCAATCCTAAACACTCTATTCCGATTTGTTGAGTAAAATACTTTAAAGGAAATCACAAATTTTAACTGAAAAGTAAACGAAATTAATTGGGAGCAAAGCGAATAGATTAACCGAAGTGGAAAGCTCTTAAGAATTAACTTCACTAATTTAATCTCCTATGCATGATTAAAAGAAAATGATTGGAAAGTTGTCTTACTAAAATTAACAGTTAGGTTCTAAATCAACTTGAATAATGAACTAATCTAACTTTCGTGTTCAACAAGTTATCATCTGAATTAATTATGAAAACCCGACTACTAATTATCACTTAAGTTAATATATTTCTGGTTCTTAACCTAAGCGTCTATAGTTTCTTGTTCTGTATTAAACTTCTTATCTCAATCCTTTGTTTAATCCTAAAATGATACAAGGTTTGGTCATGTCATTACATGAACTCAGCTAAGAAACCATAACAATAAATAAGACAACAAAATTATAACTCAATCATGCATAGTACACTAAAATAGCTACATTAATTCTCAAGAAAAAGAAATCATCCCATCACGGATATCACAAGATTCATCATCATTAAACACTCCAATCCTATATTTATCAGTATAAGTGAAATATTTAAGCAACAAACCAAGTAAATAACTAGATGAACTATGAAAAGAAAACAGGTAACAGTCAGCTAAGCTAGAAAAGTAACAAGTTCAATGAACAACAAAAGACAATGCAACAAATGAATAACAGAGCAAGCAAACAGGGATTGAGCGAGTGAGATGTGGTGGTCTCTTGTCCCTCTCAAGCTTGCCGTATTAGCTCTTGCCCTATGCTTCAGCTTGTTCTCACTAGATGGTCGAAGGCTTGCTCTGCTTCCAGCTCTCTGCTATGTTTCTCTCTTCCTCACTGACTCTCTTTGTTTCTCTTCTCATCTTCCCTTCTTTCTCTCTATCTCTTCTCTTCTGAAGTGTCTCTGTCTAGTGTAGAATGAAGAATGGAATGAAGAATAGAGTGTCTATATAGAGAATGGAAAATGAAGAGTGGAATGGAATGAATGATGTCGCCGCCACCCCTATCCTTTCTATTTATAGCCTCGTCTAGGTTTAGGTTTCCATGCCTCCACTTGTTTATGTCACGTAATAAAATGATAGATTAAAATGAACGTTGTTGGTGTGTCTACATGTGGGAAGTCACGATCCATGTTAAGTCACGATTGTGACTTAACTTGCATGCCCGTGTAAGTGTAAGTTAAGTTACAGTCGTGACTTACCTTGCACGCCCGTGATGTCGGACCATGTTTCTGGAGCCAGGCAATCGCATCCGGATAACACCCATTCATCAACTACACTTGTATTCAAAACTCTCTTTTCTAAACTCTGCTATGCTCTTTGAATAGTCAACTAATATGATGATAGTCGACTAGTCCATTTATCCATTTCAAATCTGAATACCTCAAGGAACAGAGTTGGTAAGTCCACACTTTACATATGTACATGCTTCGGGGCTATAGACATCTAATTTAGGGTTTCTTTAGATAGTTTGATAGAGGATTTCAAGAGCTACAACTTCTATGAAGACCTCAAAGGCCAATTTTAACTTTTGGATGGTTAAAAATATGACATAAGATAACTATGAACAGTAACCCAGACGATATTCATGAACAGTAACACAGAGGAAGTCTGTGAACAGTAACACAGACGATACTCGTGAACTGTAACACAGACGAAGTCTGTGAACAGTAATACAAATGAAATTGTTCAACCAACATAACTTCTTAACTCCTTCTTATTATCCTTAGCCTATGATCTGTGTTCTATCCTCTGTAGTTGACTCTTATCTTCTGTGTTGACCACTTATCGTCTGTGGTCTATCTTCTGTGTTCTATCCTCTGAATGATGACGTGTCCTCTGTATTCTGATGTTTTCACAGACGATACTTCTCCTCTCTATTCCTCCTTGCCTTTGTATTCTGACGTCAGCACAAATAAGATCATAGTAGATATACATCAACTCTAAAAGATAAGACCATGTGTGAGGATCATTTGAAGACATTAAAGTTCTTTATAGATATGGATGTATCATTCCTAATTAAATATATTATCTTATCAGTTGTGATGTAGCTAAATTCTATCAAATAGAGTTCTATTTAGATGATGATGTCATCCTATTGGACAATGTGAAGTAATTCCATTAGGATAAGATGTGGTTTTGTTAGTTTAGTTCAATTAGGATTTTGAATTATAAAGCCAAAGGTGCTTATAAATAGCTTGTTTGAACATTGTTCTGGGCGAGAGGAGAGATAGAGGGGAAGAGAACACTTTGAGAGAGAGCATTCCTTTGTATACTTTTAAGGAAGTAATAAAGGTTAGTTTTTACCGTAACTCTTGTATGTTTATTGTTGCCAATGATTATTAAATAATTTCATAGTACTCTTATTCGAGTGTGAGAGGTAAATACTTCCAATATCATAAGGAGTTTAAGAACAAGATTTTGTTGTTCAAGATCACGAGGGAAGGCTGAGTCTTGTTTAAACAGACCTAAGTGAGGTTTCCACGCAAAGAAGTAAGTGTAACTTTGGTATAAGTTTAGTGTCCAAGAGAACCTTTGTAACAACTGGAATCAGAGCCAAAATATTAATATGGTGGGGGGCAGCAATTTGATAGAGCATGTCAACAGAGTGAAGGCACTTATAAGACCAATTCCTCAAGGAGAGGAAGAGGTCACTTCCTATTCATCTCGGTTCCAAATTTTCAAGGCACAAATCCAACAATTGCAATATCAAATAGCGGGCTTGATGAAGGCACAAGAGGATTCTAGATTAGAGACCACGATTTTAAGGAATGCCATTACAATGTAGGATGTTGGGCATGTCAAAAGCACTTTAGTGAAGGTCTGAGAGTCCCAAGTTTTCCATAGCAGATGGAGTGAAAAGGAGCTCGAAAATTTATTGTGGGATATAAAGCAATACTTTGCATTGACAAAGTTGTTCGATTTGGAGAAGGTGTCAATCACGTCTATATATATGTTAAAGGATGTAAAGCTGTGGTAAAGAACGAGAACCTATAACAAGATTAGCGCGGGTAGACCTCTCATTAACACTTCGGAGAAGATGAAAAAGGAAGTAACAAACCAATTCCTTCCCAATAATATTTAATGGCTCGTGAGGGAAGCTTTAAAGAGGTTAAAGCAAGACGGCTCGGTGCGTGAGCATGTGAGGAAATTTACATCTTTGATGATGGATGTGCATAAAATGTCTGAGGAAGACAAGTTGTTCATCTTTATAAGCACTTGCAAGGTTAGGCACAAATGGAGCTTCAAAGGCAGAACGTGAAACCTCCCAAGTGCGATAGTGGTTGCCGATGCATTGATGGATCTCCAAATGCCACCACCAATTTTGAACTAGCAATAAGGGCAAAAACGATGATAGGACACGTAATGTATGAGAGAAAGGAAAAGGGAAAGTATGAATCTTCTCAATACAAGTCTAAGAAACAAACAAAATGGGATATTGCTTGTTTCATTTGTGAAGTGCCACACTTTGCTTGTGAATGCCAAAGACGAAAGGTGGGTGAGGAGCAAATAAATCCCATGGTCGCGAAGGATCAAAGAGAAGGAGGTGAATACTGAACAAAAGAATTATACCTCAATAATGATGCTTTATTAGGCTTAATGAGCCTTATAAATGAGCGTTCAAACAAGAGCAAGGATAAACCTGAAAGAGAAGGAATATGGTACATTAGAGACGTGTTAATGACTATGGAGTTTTTGAGAGAACCACATTCGAAGGAGTGCCCACGAATTATTTCAACGAGGGCGACAAATTCTTCTGGTGGGGTTGGTATGTTAGATCCTTAAGTCCTAATTGCATAATCATGCAAGCATTAGGGAGCCTTAATCGATGTTTGACACTCAAGACTACGGAATAAGGCAAAGACTTTCTAGTAGGCAAAGAAAATGGGCATTATAAAGCTCTGGCATGTGTTAGTGCACATTGTCGAAAATCTTTGACAAGATGTAAGATTCAAATGTGAGCACAAAAGATAGCTTGAGATGGACCCTGGTTTGAAGATTAGCTGGATCACATGCATGAGGGAGATATGTGAGAGCTCTATGGACTTAATGTGTGCTTAAATAGACAGACCATGACTAATGAACTTGACATAGGTAAGCATTAAGCCTAACGGGTGTGCTATGAAAGACTTTGGGCTTAGATGACTTATCATTAATGGATAAAGATCAATGGGAGATCTTGTATGATGTGGCAAATAAGATCATTATAGATATACATCAACTCTAAAAGATAAAGACCATATGAGAGGATCATCTGAAGATGGTAGAGCTCTTCATGGATAAGGATGTATCATTCCTAATTAAACATAATTTCTTATCTTATTAGTTGTGATTTAGCTAAATCTTATTAGATAGAGTCCTATTTAGATAGGGAGGTCATCCTATTGGATAATTTGATATAATCTAATTAGGATAAGAGGTGATCTTGTTAGTTCAATTAATTAGGATTTTGAATTGTAAAGCTAAAGGTGCTTATAAGTAGCTTATTTAAGCCTTGCTCTGTGGGAGAAGAGAAATAGAGGAGAAGAGAAGACATTTAGAGAGAGCATTCCATCGTATACTTTTGGGAAAGTAATAAAGGTTGGTTTTTACTATAGCTTTTGTATGTTTATTGTTGCCTATGATTATTTAATACTTTTATATTATTCTTACTAGAGTGTGAGAGTTAAATACTTTAAGGGTCATGAGGTGTTTGAGAAAAAGATTTTGTTGGTCAACGATCATGTAGGAAGGTTGAGTCTTGCTTAAACGAACCTAAATGAGATTGTTGTGCAAAGGAGTAGGTGTAACTTTGGTATAATTTTGGTTTCTAAAAGAAGCTTTGTAACAATAAGGAAAAGAAAATGCAAACTGATTTATAATGGTTCGATAAATAACCCTTGCCTATATTTACTCCCGAGACTCTTCTTGGAATTTTATTAGTTCTTCTTTCAAGGTAAAGAATAACCTTTATACAATCTTTCTTAATAAATAGAAACCCTTTTTACAATCTTCTTCCTAGGTAAAGAGGAACCTTAATCCCAATTGGAACATTCACCAAGTACAATATCTAACACCCTAACAAAAGATTACAAATAAAAAATATCTCAATTATTCACTTAGAAATTTATGTAAAACCACCCAAATACTTCTTGATGCTAAAACCAATGAAAAAACACCTATTTATAGTATTTTAGGATCATACCTATTTGTTAGAGCCGAGAACTAACCATTACAAGAAATATATGTAGAGCACTGGTAGACTAGTATAATATACTGGTATATTAGTATGAATAAGGAGCTTTAGATTCACTAGCCATTGGAATACTAGTCAACTAGTAGGCATATTAGTTGACCGATATGGAACATTGGTCAAACAATACATCAACTAATGTTACAACAAAATCACGGTACATCAATTTTAATAATTTTAATCGACCAATCACCCTAAAAGCATGATTTTAACAATTTTAAATGCTCAAAACCAATTTGTTTAATCTAATTATGATTTAAACACTTTTCAAAATGTTCCCTAAAGAGTGTTTGAAAAATTAAGAGGTTCTTATATTAAAAATAAAAGCTTTAATGCCTCTTGATAAATGTAAAATTTGTGCAATGAAGTAAAATAAAATGTTTATGCATAGAGAGCCTTTTAGAGCATCATATTATCAAAGTGAGATTACAATCAATATTACAAACTAAAGAATGAACTTAATAAGCTTTGATCTTATTTTTTTCTTGGTTTGATCTTCATTTAGACAGTTGTAAACTTTAACTTCTCTTTATCAACTTCATAGGCTATCTTCTTGAGTACATAACTTTAATTTGTTCTTATATTGCCTTTCATTAAAATAATAAACCCATCAGTAGTAACTATGTTTTACTATCATCCAAGCACTGATCGGGAGGTTCAACACCTCCCAACCCACCTGATTCTCCATACCCTCTAAATACTTAACTCAACTAAACCTAATTTTTCTCCTAATTCGGAAAGTCTTCCTTGGTGGCTAATAGATTAGTCAGGATTGTTGCTTCTCAGGCCTCCTTTTCTTCATCTCCTTTCTTTATCTACATCTCCATCTCATCTTTTCGTCTATTACTACTTCTCAACTCTATTGTGCTCTTTATTTTGTTGGGACTTTTGCTTATCAAGTCTCCTTTTCTTCATTTATTTTACTCGAAATTAAGTAGGTTTGTTTAGTTCTACACCATTAATCTTAATTTTTTCACAATTATTTCATTTTACAATATGGTTCCCATATCCTAGTGATGGCATACATTAGAAAAGAAAGTAAAATATGATGTGAACGGATATTAATTGCTTGGCAAATCATTACTTGACCATATAAGAAAATTCAATAAAATGAATTTTATATAACTTGATTAGTTCACTTTTGTAAAACTAAGAAAAAGAAGATCTGCTTAGAAAATGCCTTTTTATTTTACTGATTAGGTTTCTTTTGTTTAAGATTCAGAAAGTTGACCAAAGTAAGAGGATATTAATTATTAACCATTACAACTTGAAAAAGTTGAAAAATATCTTCAACCTTTTTTGAATCTATAAAGTTGCATGATAGAAATTTTTTTATTAATTGCTAATGGTTTTACCTTGATATATAACTAGTTGTTAACATTTTACAGCTTCTCTTAATGCCATCTCTAAAAAGGGGAGCAATATTGTAGTCAATTATATTGCTTTTGGAAGTGGTGGGAGGTAGTCGCTTCCAATAATAGAGTTGCCTGATGTTTCTTCTTGGCTAGTATTTTCCTTAGCTAATTATTTTACACCACTTCATTTTAGTGGAGGGTGTTTTTTATTATAAATAGAACATAAATAAAATGGTCAGTTATAATTGTGCTTGCAATGTCTCTTGAATTTCTAATTGCATTTATATGATTTTTGTTATTTCATTCTTTCATACTATCAAGGAATCTGTCACTACTTTTATTGATTGTAGAAATAATTTTTCACTGTTGATGCTTACATGTAAGGTTGTGAATGGAGTCGACCCTTGTAAAAATGAATCTTGAAAAAGTTGAAGTTGAAAAAGTTATAAAAGATACATATGTTATGTTTCCTATAATATAGATCATATATGTTATGCTTCCCTTTTTGTATTTTTTGGTTTTTTAGTCAGTTTTTCTCTCACTTAGTTAATTAGCACAAATTCTTTGATTACCAAAATTGAATATGATGCTTGGAAAAATGGTATCACCATTTTGAATCCATACATCCAAGATTCACCTCACCACTTTCTTATCAATATGGTCAGCAAATGTATTAAGTAATAAAGCAACGTCCATTATGAATAAATATTCATAGTATATGCAAGGAGAAAAGGAAGCTAATATTACATAGATAGGATCAAAATTTCTCCATATTTCTAGAGAAATTTGAATGTATTTGCTAATCCGGGGATGTACCATTAATTTAGGAGTCATGGAAAAAAAGAAAAAAAAGGTCAAAAGTCTACTACGCTTCCACTTATTGTTCACACTATATTTTTTCCAACATCATCCAACAAGTATCTTTGTGTCTTATAATAGTCATTTACCAATATATTGTTAATCTTAGAAATTTTGTAAAGTTATAAATTTAGAATTAAGATAATAAGAATTTTGATAAACAACAATATAGGTAAGGCAGGAAGTTATAACTAAAAGATTCAAATTTAAGTATATCATGTAAGCACATAAGTAGTCATGTAAGCACTTAAGTTAATACCTCAAATAACTCAAATGGGCTTCCTTATTTATACATTTCACTTTTCTTACTTATAGAAAATAAAGGAAGTTTAGTTGAAAATGCTCTCCATCTAACAAGTAAAACAATTGTGCTTCCCATTGTAAAATAAATGTAACATATTTTAATGACATATTTATGCCTATAATAGACTACGTAAGGTATATGCATATATGCTTGTTATTCTCATTATGTTTTCAATTTCTTTCCACTAAGTTTTTATTTCTCACTAATTTAATCAATACTCTTCTTATTATGGTTAGATCTTCAACAAACATTACTAGTAGTGCGTCGTAATACTACACAAAATAACTAAACTTAAAACTATAACTAGTGATAAGTCTAGGTCAATCCCACAGAGAGTCTATGTAAAACTTTTGAAATGAAAAGAATTGGTGTAACTTATGGGTTTGGTTTGATTTAAAATAAGAAAATAAAGTGAAATTAAACTAATGAAAGCAAATTAAGGAAAACAATTAAAAAGTGATAAAAGTGACGAATGGATTTGGAGTCCAGTCCTTAGTTCAATTTCAGCCTACACACGAATAAACATACTATGTCTTATTATTCTCATACCTCTCCTAGTAACTATTAATCATAGGTTAACAATATGCTCTATTAAATCTAATCTTCCCTTATATCGTATTTAGTTAAAACAAACTCTTTAACTAGACGTAGTTATTGAACAACCTAGAATAAACTCTCTAAATTTAATAGGATATTAGTATTACGAGTTAGAAAAACATATTAATCAAGGTAACAACTATATAATCTTGGGTCATTTAACCAAGGATACGTTATCCCTAATGATTCAACACCATTAGTTGCCACAAATGAATCAAAAACACAATAATTACGTATATTATTCAAGATTCTAGCAATGGGTCTTCATAAGAACAATCTAATAGAGCATTAAGATCACTCTTACACAACACCCGATTCAACAAACATAGGATAACATAAACAACCCCTAAGAGAGAAAGAACACAATACACAATGGAGAGATGAAAAACATGTTTTTGGCTTTGATTTCACCTTGAAACTAGAATGGGAAAGCTTAAACCTCTATGGGTCTCCAAACAGTGGGTGCTCTGCCCCTCTTTTTCTCCTAAAACCGATCCATCTTTCATTTTCCATCAAAATTTTCTATTTATATGAAAAATTAGGTTTTTGGGCATGTACATGGTTTGATACATGGAAATTGTATAAGTTAATTAAGTGTGAAACTTATGAAGATGCACAATTGGATACATGCTTATGTATCCAACCATGTAAGTCCAAAAATGTTCTTCTGATTGTATACACGACCGTATAAGTATATACACAACCATGTATCTTCTAGTTCTTACTAAAATGTTGTTTTTGTTACAATTTCTTGTCCAATCCTCACCCTAATCCATCTAATTGAGTTTGAACATCAAAATGTTGGCTCAAGGAATGTGCTCTTAACTCATTTTAGCCTTATGCTTCCAAATTGTACCTAAAATCAAATATGAACTAAAATGAGTATCTTAAGCATTTCACAACAAAAATGTAACACCCCATTATCCTAGGGTACGCACCGAGACGCCCGTAGGTCATTCCGATACATATCCTAAGATAAGGGAGC
>JANZXP010064605.1:0-10920 GCA_027576715.1 Erythroxylum flavicans | reverse complement strand
CCTAAGGACCATGCCAATGGGTTGTTTTACCCACTGAAGGTGCTCAACGGGTTGTTTTTCCCACGACTGCTGCCTAGCGACTGTTCTGACAGGCTATTTTACCGATCGATGGTGCCCAACGGATTGTTTCTCCGACCAAAGATGCCTAGTTATCGAACCAATGGACTATTTTGCCCGTCGAAGAAGTTCCAGTGGGTTGTTTTGTCTACCGAAGATGCGCCAATGGGTCATTTCTCCATCGAATATGCCTAGTGACTGTGCCAACGAATTGTTTTCCCTACCGAAGGTGCGTCAACTAATTGTTTTTCCTACTGAAGTGGCCTAGCGACCATGTCAACAGGCTATTTTTCCCACGAAAGGTGCCTAGTGACATTGCCAATAGGCTATTTTGCCCACCGAATGTGCCTAACGATCGTAACAATGAGTTATTTGTCTAATCAAAGGTGTGCAAACGGACTAATCTGCCTACCAAATGTGCGTAGGGACGGTACCAACAATCTGTTTGGTCCACCGATGGTGCCTAGAGACTGTGCCATTGAGCTATTTTTCTACCAAAGGTGTCTAGCGATCATGCTAACAAGCTGTTTGGCGCATCGAAGGTGCCTAGCGACCATGCCAAAGGGCTCTTTTGCCAACTTAAGTTGCCTAGCGACTGTGCCAACGGGATGTTTTGCCCACTGAGGGTGCCTAACGACCATGCCAATAAGCTATTTTGCTCACCCAAGGTGCCTAACAACTATGCCAATGGGCTGTTTTACCTATAGAAGGTGCTCAACTGGCTATTTTGCCAACAGATGGTGCCTCGCGACCATGCCGACAGACTGTTTTCCCACCAAAGGTATCCCAATAGGCTGTTTTGCCACCAAAGGTGCCTAGTGACTGTACAAATGGGCTATTTTTTCCAAGAATGTGCCTAGGGGACTGTTTTGCCCACTTATGCAAATGGGTTATTTTGCCCACAAAAGATGCCTAATGACTGTATCAATAGGTCGTCTTTCTATCAAATGTGCCTAGCGACTGTGCCAACGGACTATTTTCCCACCGAAGGTCTGCCAATGGGTTGCTTTTCCCACCAAAGGTGCCTAACGTCCTTCCCAACGAGTTGTTTTACCCATCGAAGGTGCCCAACGGGTTGTTATTCCCACCGAGGGCTCCTAGCAACCCTGCCAATGGGCTGTTTTGCCCACCAAAGGTACCTAGTGACCATGCCAACATATTGTTTTGCTGACCGAGGATGGATAGCAACCGTGCAAACGGGCTGGTTTTCCTATCGAAGGTGCCTAGTGATTATGCAAATGGGCTGTTTTGCCAGCCTGAGGTGCCTATCGACCGTGCCAACAGCCTATTTTACCACCAAAGATGGCTAGCAACTGTTCGAATAAGTATTTTTGCCCACCAAGGGTGCCTAGTGACTATGTTAGTGGGCTGTTTTACCCACCGAAGGTGCCTAAGGGCCGTGCCAATGGGCCGTTTTACCCACTGAAGGTGTTCAACAGGTTATTTTTCCTACCAATGGTGCCTAGTGAGCTTACCCACTGAAAGGGGCCAATGGGCTGTTTCGCCCACCAAAGGTGCCTTGCGATTATACTAACGGACTGCTTTGTTTGTCGAAGATGAGTCAACGAGCTATTTTGTGGACCGAAGATATGCCAACAGGCCATTTTCTCCACCAAATATGCCTTGTGACCATGCCAATGGATTGTTTTGCTAACCGAAACTGTGCCAACGTGCTATTTTTCCTGCTGATGTTGCTTAGCCATCCTGCCAAAGGGCTGTTTTTCCCACCGAAGGTGCCAAGTGACCTTGCCAATAGGCTCTTTTGCCCATCGAATGAGCCTAGTGACTGTCCCAATGGGTTGTTTTGCCCACCTATGCCAATGGGCTATTTTGGCCAAACAAGGTGCCTTGTGACTGTGCCAATGAGCCATTTTTTCTATCAAATATGCCTAGGGACCATGTCAATGGACTGTTTTGCCCACCGAAGATGTGGCAAGGGGTTGTTCTTCCTACCAACGATGCCTAACATCCTTCCCAATAGGTTGTTTTACCCATCGAAGGTGCCTAATGGGTTGTTTTTCCAACCGAGGGTGCCTAGCAGCTGTGCCAATGGTTTGTTTTGCCCACCGAAGGTGACTGGAGACCGTTGCAACGTGTTGTTTTCACATCTAAGGTGACTAGCGACCGTTCTAATAGGCTGCTGTACCCACTCAAGGTTTCTAGCCACCATGCCAACGGGTGGTTTTCCCCACATAAGGTGCCTGGAGACCGTGTCAACGGGCTTTCTTCCCTACCAATGGTTCCTAGCAACCTTGCCAACGGACTATTTTTCCACCGAAGATGCCTAGTGACTATACCAATAGGCTATTTGCCAACCGAGGGTGCCTAGCGACAATGTCAATGGGCTGTTTTACCCACCGAAGGTACCTAAGGTTTGTGCCAATGGGCTATTTTACCCATCGAAGGTATTCAATGGATTGTTTTTCCTACTGATGGTGCCTAGTGAGCGTACTCATCGAAAGTGCCCAACGGGCTGTTTCTCCCACCAAAGGTGCCTAACGACTGTACCAACGAACTTTTTTGTTCATCGAAGGTATGCCAACGAGCTATTTTACCCACCGACAATAATGCAACAAGCCATTTTCTCCATAGAATATGCCTTGTGACCGTGCCAATGGATTGTTTTGCCCACCGAAAGTGTGCCAAAGGGCTGTTTTCCTGTTGAAGTTGCCTAACCACTGTGCCAAAGGGCTGTATTACCCACCGAAGGTGGGCAGCGAGCTGTTTTTCCCAACAAAGGAGCCTAATGAACTTGTCAATAGGCTTTTTACCCACCAAATGTGCCTAGCGACCATCCGAATGGGCTGTTTTGCCGATCTATGCCATTGGGCTGTTTTGCGAATACAAGGTGCCTGGTGACTGTGACAATGGGCCATTTTTTATACCAAATGTGCCTAGGTACTGTGCCAATGGATTGTTTTGCTCACCAAAGATGTGGTAACAGGCTATTTTCCCCACCAAAGATGCCTAGCCTCCTTCCTAATGGGTTATTTTAGCTATCGAAGGTGCCCAACAGGTTGTTTTTCCCACCAAGGGTGCCTAGCAATTGTGCCAATGGTCTGTTTTGCCCATCAAAGGTGACTGGCGACCATTCCAACCGGTTGTTTTCACATTCAAGGTGACTAGCAACTGTTCCTATGGGCCGCTTTACCCACTCAAGGCTGCTAGCCACCATGCCAATGGGTTGTTTTCCCCGCTGACGGTGCCTAGAGACTATGTCAATAAGGCTTTTTTCCCCACTAATGGTGCCTAGCGACCGTGCTAACGGACTATTTTTCCCATCAAAGATGCCTAGTGACCGTACCAACGGGTTATTTTGCCAACCGAAGGTGTGCAAACGGGTTGTTTTGCCTATCGAATGTGCCTAGGGACTGTGCCAACAGACTGTTTTACCCACCGAAGGTGCCCAATGGGTTGTTTTTCCCACCAAATGTGCCTAGCGACCGTACCAACTGATTGCTTTGTCTATTGAAGTTATGCCAATGGGCTATTTCACCCACCGAATATATTCCAATGGGTCATTTTCTCCACTGAATATGTCTAATGACCGTGCCAATGGATTGTTTTGCCCTCCGAAGGTCTGCCAATGGGCTATTTTTACTACTAAAGTTGCCTAGCGATAGTGCCAAAGGGCTGTTTTGCCCCCCTAAGGTGGGCAACAGGATGTTTTTCCTACCAAAGGTGCCTAGTGACCTTGCCAATAGGCTGTTTTGCCCAACAAAGGTGGCCAACGGGCTGTTTTCCCCATAAAAGGTGCCTTGCCACTGCACCAACTGGCTATTTTGACCATCGAAAGTGCCCAACCGGTTGTTTTCCCACCAAAGGTGCCTACCGAATGTGTCAACGGGTTGTTTTACCCACTGAAGGTGTCTAGCGGTCGTGCGAATAGGATGTTTTGCCCACTCAAGGTGCCTAACAACCATGCCTATAAGGAGTTTTGCCCACTGAGGTTGCCTAGTGATCGTTCCAGCGGGGAGTTTTGCGAATTGAGGTACCCTACGACTGTGCCAACGAGCTATTTTGCCCACCAAAGGTGCCCAGTGACCATCCAAATGAGTTTTTGCCCACTGAAGGTGTCCAACTGTCTGTTTTTCCCACTAAAAGTGCCTAGTGACCGTGTTAATGGGCTGTTTTCCCACAAAAGATGCCCAACGAGCTATTTTTCCCACTAAAGGTGTCCAACGGGTTGTTTTCCGCACCAAAAGTGCCTAGCGATCGTACCAATGGGCTATTTTATAGTCGAAACTTTGCCAATGGGTTGTTTTGCCAACAGAAGGTGCACCTACGGGTCATTTTTTCCACTGAATATGCCTACTGATCGTGCCAATGGACTGTTTTGCCCACAAATGGTGTGCCAACAGGCTATTTTTCCCATAAAAGTTTCATAGCGACCGTCCCAATGGGCTGTTTTGCCTATCAAAGGTGCCCAGTAGGCTGTTTTCCCCATCGAAGGTGCCTAGTGATCTTGCCAACGAGTTGTTTAACCCAAGCAAGATGCTTAACGGGCTGTTTTTTCCATCAAGGGCGGCTAGAAATCGTGCCAATGGGTTGTTTTTCCAACTGAAGATGCCTAGCAACCCTAGCAATGGGTTGTTTTTCCACTGAAGATGCCTAGCGACCATACCAAAGGACTGTTATGCCCGTCGAAGATGTGCCAATGAGCTGTTTTGCCAACCAAATATGTGCCAATGGGTTGTTTTTTTCACCGAATATGCCTAGTGACCATGCCAATGGATTGTTTCCACCACCAAAGGTATGCCAACATGCTATTTTTCCTATTGAAGTTGCCTAACGGGCTGTTTTACCCATAGAAGGTGTCTAGGGACTGTGCCAATGGGCTATTTTACCTACTAAAGGTGTTCAACGGGTTGTTTTTCCTATAAATGTTGCTTAGCTAGCATACCAACTGGCTCTTTTATTGACAGATGGTGCCCAACAGACAATTTCTCCCACCAAAGATGCCTAATGACCATACAAACGGACAATTTTGCCTGTCGAAGGAGTGCCAATGGGCTGTTTTGCCCACCAAAGATGTGTCAATGGGTTGTTTTCTCCACCGAATATGCCTAGTGACCGTGCCAACAAATTGTTTTCCCAAATGAAGGTGTGCCAATGAGCTTTTTTTCCTATTGAAGTGGCCTAGCAACAACATCAACGGGTTGTTTTTCCCACAAAAGGTGCCTAGTGACCTTGCCAACAGGCTGTTTTGCCCACCGAATGTGCCTAGCAATCGTAACAATGGGTTATTTGTCCTATCAAAGGCGTGTAAACGAGCTGTCTTGCCCACCAAATATGCATAAGGAACGTGCCAACAAGCTGTTTGGCCCACCAAAGGTGTCTAGCGACTGTGCCAATGGGCTATTTTTCCACAAAAGGTGTCTAGCGACTCTACCAACGGGATGTTTTGCCCACTAAAGGTGTCTAGTGACCATGCGAACGGGCTGTTTTGCCCACCCAAGGTGCCTAGCGACCATGCCAATGGGCTGTTTTACCCACTGAAGGTGTCCAATGGGCTATTTTGCCCACCGATGGTGCCTAGCCACCGTGCCGACGGACTATTTTCCCACCAAAGGTGTGCCAACAAGCTGTTTTCCCAACAAAGGTGCCTAGTTACTGTACAAATGGGTTATTTTTTCGACAGAATGTGCCTAGTCGGCTGTTTTGCCCATCGATGCAAATGGGCTAGTTTGCCCACACAAGGTGGCTAATGACTATGGTAATAGGCCATTTTTCTACCAAATGTGCCTAGTGATCATGCCAACAGGCTATTTTTCACACCGAAGGTTTGTAAACAGGTTGTTTTTCCCACCAATGGTGCCTAGCGTCCTTCCCAATGGGTTGTTTTGCCCGTCAAAGGTGCCTAATAGGCTGTCTTTCCCACCGATGGTGCGTAGCAACCCTGCCAACGGATTGTTTTGCCCACCAAGGTGCCTAGTGACCATGCCAACGGGTTGTTTTGTCAGCCGAGGGTGGCTAACGACTATGCAAATAGGCTATTTTCCCATCGAAGGTGCCTAGTGACCGTTCGAATGGGCTATTTTATTGGCCCAAGGAGCCTACCGACTGTACCAACGGGTTGTTTTGCCCATAAAAGATACCTAATAACTGTGCAAACGAGTAGTTTTGCCATCGAGGGTGCCTAGCGATCATCCCAATGAGTTGTTTTACCCACCGAAGATGCCTAGGGACCGTGCCAATTGGCTGATTTACCTACCGAAGGTGTTCAACGGGTTGTTTTTCCCACCGATGGTGCCTAGCGAGCATACCCACCAAAAGCACCGAGCTGGTTGTTTTCCCACTGAAGGTGCCTAGTGGCCGTGCCAACGGTCTGTTTTTCCCACCTAAGGGTGCCTAGTGACCGTGTGAACAGGTAGATTTGCCCCCTGAGGGTGCCTAGTGACCGTGCCATTGGGCTGTTTTGCCCACTGAAGGTGTTCAAAATGTTGTTTTTCCAACCAATGCTGCCTAATGACCATACCAACTGGCTGTTTTACCGATCGATGCCCAGTGACCATACCAACGGACAGTTTTGCCAATCGAAGGTGTGCGAACGGGCTACTTTGCCTAGTGAAGATGTGCCAATGGGCCATTTCTCCACTGAATGTGCCTAGTGACTGAGGCAACGAATTGTTTCCCCACTGAAGGTGTGCCAACGGGCTATTTTTTGCACTGAAGTTGCCTAGTGACCATTCCAACGGGCTATTTTTCCCACAGGAGGTGCCTAGTGACCTTACCAACAGGCTGCTTTGCCCGTCAAAAGTGCCTAGCGACCGTAACAACTAGTTATTTCTCTAACCAAAGGCTTGTAAACGGACCATTTTGTCCATAAAATGTGCATAGGGACTATGTCAACAAGCTATTTGGCCCACCGGAGGTGCCTAACGACTGTGTGAATGGGCTATTTTTCCACCAAAGGTGTCTAACGATTGTGCCAATGAGCTGTTTGGTGCACCGAAGGTGCCTAACGACCATGTCACAGGGCTCTTTTGCCAACCTACGATGCTTAGCAATAGTGCCAACAGGATATTTTGCCCACTAAGGGTGCCTAACGACCACGCCAACGGGCTGTTTTGCCCACCCAAGGTTCCTAGCGACCATGCCAATGGGCTATTTTACCCATCGAAGGTGCCCAACTAGCTATTTTACCCACCAATGGTGCCTAGCGACCGTGCTGACAAACTGTTTTCCCATCGAAGGTGTGCCAACATGCTGTTTTTTCCCATCAAAGGTGCCCAGTGACTGTGTAAATGGTTTCCACAGAATGTACCTAATGGGTTGTTTTTCCCACCGATGCAAATGGGCTATTTTGCCCACACAAGGTGCCTAGTGACTATGTGAATGGGCTGTTTTGCCAGCCCAAGATGCCTACCGACCGTGCCAATGGCCTATTTTGCCCACCAAAGATGCCTAGCGACTATGTGATCAAGTACTTTTGCCCATCGAGAGTGCCTAGCGATAGTGCCAACGGGTTGTTTTACCCACAGAAGGTGCCTAGGGACCGTGCCAATGGGTTATTTTACGCACCAAAGGTGTTCGACGGGTTATTTTTCTCACCGATGGTGCCTAGCGAGCGTACCCATCGAAAGCGCCCAATGGGCTATTTTCCCATCGAAGGTGCCTAGTGAGCGTGCGAATGAGCTGTTTTATCGACCTAAGGTGCTTAGTCACCGTGCCAACGGGTTGTTTTGATGACCAAAGGTACCTAGCGACAGTGTGAATAGGTAGTTTTGCCTACTAAGGGTGCCTAGCGACCATGCCAACAGGCTGTTTTACCTACCGAAGGTGCCTATAGACCATGCCAATGGGCTGTTGTCCAATCGAGGGTGTTCAATGGGTTGTTTTTCCCACAAATGCTACCTTACGAGCGTACCAATGGGCTATTTTACAGATCGATGGTGCTCAACGGACTGTTTCTCCCACTGAAGATGCCTAGCGACCATATCAACAGACTGTTTTGCCCGATGATGGTGTGTCAACAGTCTGTTTTGCCCATCGAAGATGTGCCAATGGGCTGTTTCTCCACCAAATATGCATAGTGCCTGAGCCAACGAATTGTTTTCCCCATCGAAGGTGTGGCAACGGGCTATTTTTCCTATTGAAGTGGCTGAGCGACCGCGACAACGGTCTGTTTTTCCTACGAAAGGTGCCTAGTGACCTTGCCAACAAGCTATTTTGCCCACCGAATGTGCCTAACAATTGTAACAACAGGTTATTTGTCTAACCAAAGGAGTGCAAACGGGCTGTTTTGCCTACTAAATACGCATAAGGACCATACCAACATGCTATTTGGCTCACCGAAAGTGCTTAGCGATAGTGCCAATGGGTTATTTTTCCACCAAAGGTGCCTAGCAATCGTGCCAACGAGCTACTTGGTGCACTAAAGGTGCCTAGCAACTGTGTGAAGGGATGTTTTGTCCACTGAGGGTGCCTAACGACCATGCCAACAGGCTGTTTTGCCCACGCAAGTTGCCTAGCGACCATGCCAATGGGCTGTTTTACCACTGAAGGTGCCTAAAGGGCTGTTTTGCCCATCGATGGTGCCTAGCGATCGTGCCGACGGATTACTTTCCCACCGAAGGTGTGCCAACACACTATTTTTCCCACAAAAGGTGCCTAGTGACTATACAAATGGGCTGTTTTTTTCCACAAAACGTGCCTAGTGGGCTGTTTTACCCACTGATGCAAATGGGCTGTTTTATCGACACAAAGTGCTGAGTGACTATGCCAATGGGCCGTTGCTCTACCAAATGTGCCTTGTGACCATGCCAACGAATTGTTTTTCCCTCCAAAGGTGCCTAGCATCCTTCCCAACGGGTTGTTTTACCCACTGAAGGTGCCTAACAGGTTGTTTTCCCACTGAGGGTTCCTAACAACCCTACCAACGGGCTGATTTGCCCACCAATTGAATTTATTAGGCTAGATTGAATTAAGTTGTTGGGCTTTTATTATATAAGATATAATATGGGCCAAAACTTATTGGGATTCCATAATCCTAATGGGTTTAGAATTATGATATTCTTATTCCTAATAGGAATAGAGATTAGGGTTTCTCTATAAATACAGAACTTATGTCTCATTAGAGATGATACGAAAACCCTAGCCACCTAGCCCTAGCTATTCGTTCTTCTTTTGAAAGAAAAATTGTGCGGCATTCAAAAAGTGTTTCGGAACGTGCCAGCATACATTAACCTCTGCCCGGATTGTTCATCCTCGTGTGGATACTGGTAGAGGAAGTTCACACACCGTAACGTGAACAAATCAAAAAAAAAATACAATCTGTGTCAAGAGGTAATTTCATACATGTCGTGAAATTTCGATTATACTTCTTGATGTGTAGTGTGGTCCATTTCGCTGCGTATTGTGAATACCCAAGCCATAGGCGATCCAACAGTTTTGGCCACCCAGGGTGCCTAGCGACCATGCCAATGGGTTGTTTTACCCACCGAAGGTGTTCAACGGGTTGTTTTTTCCACCGATAATGCCTAGCGAGCGTACCCATCGAAAGCACCCAACAGGCTATTTTCCCATTGTAGGTGCCTAACAACTGTGCGTATGGGCTGTTTTGCCAGTCCAAGGTGCCTACTGACAGTGCGAATGGCTTGTTTTGCCCACCAAAGATGCTTAGCGACCGTGTGAATAGGTAGTTCTGCCCACTGAGTGTGCCAAGCGAATGTGCTAACGGGCTATTTCACCCACCGAAGGTGCCTAGGGACTAGGCCAATGGGTTGTTTTTCCCACCGAAAGTGTTCAACAAGTTGTTTTTACCACTAATTCTACCTTGTGAGCATACCAACTGGTTGTTTTATCGATCGATGGTGCTCAACGGACTGTTTTACCCGTCAAAGGTGTGTCAACGGGCTATTTTGCCCACCGAAGATGTGCCAATGGGTCGTTTCTCCACCAAATATGCCTAGTGACTGTGCCAACAGGATGATTTGCCTGCCCAGGGTCCCTAGCGACCATGCCAATGGGCTGTTTTACCCACCAAAGGTACCCAACGGGCTGTTTAGCCCACCGATTATGCCTAGCGACCATGCCAATGGGCTATTTTTCCCACCAAAGGTGCCTAGTGGGCTGCTTTGCCCACCGATGCAAATGGGCTATTTTGCCCACGCAAGGTGCCTAATGAGTGTGCTAATGGGCCATTTCTCTACCAATTGTGCCTAGTGACCGTGCCAATGCACTGTTTTTCCCACAAAAGGTTTGCCAACAGGTTGTTTTTCCCACCAAAGGTGCCTAGCGTGCTTCCCAACGAGTTGTTTTACCCACCGAAGGTGTCCAACGGGTTATTTTTCCCACCGAGGGTTCCTAGCAACCCTGCTAACGAGTTGATTTGCCTACCAAAGGTGCCTAGTGGCCTTGTCAATAGGTTGTTTTGCCCACCGAGGGTGGCTAGCGACCGTGTAAATGGGTTATTTTTCCCATCGAAGGTGCCAAGTGACTATGCGAATGGGTTGTTTTGCCTGCCCAAGGTGCCTACCAACCATTCCAACTGCCTATTTTGCCCATCAAAGGTGCCTAGTGACTGTGCCAACAAGTATTTTTGCCCACTAAGGGTGCCTAGCGACCGTGCCAAGGGGTTGTTTTACCCATCGAAGGTGCCTAAGGACCATGCCAATGAGTTGTTTTACCCACTGAAGATGTTCAATGGGTTGTTTTTCCCATCGATGGTGCCTAGCGAGCGCACCCACTGAAAACACCCAATGGGCCGTTTCTCCCACTAACAGTCTGTTTGGTTACTGTCTCCAATATGCAGAGACGGAACGAGGCGAAAATTTGGAGACGAAACAGAACAGAAATTGGAGACAGTGAGCTGTTTGGTTGTGATGGACAGAACAGAAACAATTGTCTCCGTCTCAAGAA
>JANZXP010064594.1:0-10920 GCA_027576715.1 Erythroxylum flavicans | reverse complement strand
AAATTTATACCGTCTTTTGCTAAGTGATGTGTTAAGTGATGTGACACGCCACCCTCGCGGGGCACGGATCCGGGTATTACTGTCGATATCGGGTTCGGGTTCAGCGGGAGTGGGGTGTTACAACTATTATGTTGAACTCCTATTTTATTAAATTGAATGCAATTGTCTTTGTTGATTGCTGTTTTTAATTGTCATCATGCGACAAATTAAGAGAGTGAGTGAGATGAAATTTGTGGAGGATTGTGTAACAAGAGTTGGCAACCTATAGACTAGTAATCATCACGTTAATTGAATAGTTAGAAGAGAGATCTCGACTAGTCAATCGATCACCTATAGGATAGTTTGATAACTAATTGAATCGGTAGAGTCATTAGGTATGTTGAGAGATCGTCCAATTGATTGCCGTTAATTCGATTAGGGATAAATAGTTACACTTTGAGATAGGGTAATTAGTACATTCAGAAATCTAAGGTGAGTCATAATTCAATCGATAAAATAGGAGGGAGACAAAAATAGGAAAAAAGTAATCTCTAGCATTTAGATTCTTGAATTCAATTTTCTGAAATTTTGGTATTATCCGTTGTTTACATTAGTCTTTTAATTTTAATTTAATTTTCCATGTTATATGCATTTCATAATTTAGTTTCTTAAACAAAGTTGTTTCTAAATTAAGCGATGTCTAGGCATCAATTCCTGTAGGATTGATATCCATTCTTTTTACTACAAGTCATGACCAAATCACTTGCAATTTTTGAGCGTAAAATAAGTAGATAGGGTCTACAATCAACAAACCTCAAGATTGTGGACGGAAGATGCATGATTCTTCAGGATTTGGTCAATTTTGGCTTCCATCCTCTTCTGATTCTCCTCCCGGCTTGCATGCATCCTTTTCTTATTCTCCTCTTGAGCTGCCATTTTGGACCCCAAATCTTCCATCATCTTGTCTATTTTGCTTTCCAATGCTCCGATTCGATCTTATTAAAACCTTGGTGGTCTTTGTGGTCTTTGCTGGCCACCTGCATTATTATTGCTCCAAGCAAAATTTGAATGGTTTTGCCACCTCAGATTATAGGTATTAGAGTAAAGGTTATTACCTTTCTGTGGCTGGCCCAGGTAACTTACCTGTTCAGTACCACCGGCTCCCAATAGGAAACTCTCCATTAAGTCGTGGTTGCTCTGCCCATATAACTCACACTAAACTTGTATCGCCTTAGCTATTAAGGTAGATGCTCTTTGCATGTTGCTCAGCTGCTTCGTAAGAGTCGTGATCTGAGCCTGCAAGGTAGTAACAGAGTCAATGGGTATCATACCTTTCTATTCCTTCTATCCTTGTCTGCTCCTCTCGCTCGACCACATGCAGCTGTTGCTCGCCAACTCCTCTGACAGATCGTGGGCTGCTTCCACCATTTTCCTCATTAATAAACCTCCTACTATTGCGTCGATGGTTCCTCTAATGCTTGAATTCACTCCATTATAAAACGTCTGAAGCAGGAACTCTCTTGGCAATTTGTGATGGGGATAACTTCTCTAAAGTTGTTTAAATCTCTCCCAAGCTTCGTAGAGAGATTCCCCGTCATTTTACTGGAAATTTGCAATCTCCTTGATAATCCTCTTCGTTTTCGTTAACAAAAAATGCTTGGCGAGGAATGCTAGGGCAAGCTACTTCCAAGTCGTGATCTAGCTTGAGTTCAACGAGTTATACGATGCTTTAGTCCGATCCTTCAACATGAATGAAAATAGTCTTAGCTTCACTGCATCCTCATACATTTTGTTGAATCGGAATGTGTCATAAATCTCTAAGAAATTTATGATGTGGGCATTAGGATCTTCGTTGGATAGCCCACAGAACTGCACACTATTTTGTAGAATGTTGAGTAGTGTCGACTTTATCTTGAAATTATTTGCTTGGACCATCGGTCTCGCCACTCTTTGAAGACTAAATCTTGGCCTCATGAAATCCATCAGAGTCCTCTCTGATCCTCCTTGCACTCCTTCTTCAGCTATATCTTATTGTGAAAAGTTAAGACGGTTTGCCCTTCGTAACTCTCTTTCATGCCTTTTGATGTCAGGAAATTCATCTTCGCTCACTTCTTTTGTTCTTCGTGTGCTCCTTGTGTTCATGCACCTGCAATTACATAAGGAAAAGTATCAAAAACTCTTAAATCAAAGTAATCTAAATTAAACAAGATGTTAAACAATCAATCCCCAGTAACGGCACCAAAAACGTATTGAAGGTAAAACCTATCTACTTGTTTTACGCTCCAAAAATCACAAGTATGCGGGTTATGACATGTAGTTAAAAAGAGTGGATATCGATCCCACAGGGATTGATGCCCAGAAACCACTTAATTTAGAAAAAACTTTATTTAAGAAACTAAATTGTTTAATGAAAATAATCTAGAAAATTTAAATAAAAATTAAAAGACTAACTCAAAACAATAAACAATACCAACGTGCAGAAAAATTGGAATTCAAGAATCTAAAGACTAGAGATTACTTTTTTCCCTGTTTTGTCTCCCTCCTATTTTATTGATTGAATTGTATCTCACCCTAGATTTTCAAATGTATTAACTACCCTCTCTCAAGGTGTAATTAATTGTCCCTAATTGAATTAAAGGGAATCAATTGGATGATCTCTCAACCTACCCAATGACTCGACCTATTCAATTAGTTATTAAACTATCTTATGGGTGATTAATTGACTAACCTAGATCTCTCATATAACTATTCAATTAACATGATAATTGTAAATCTATAAGTCGCCAACTCTCTTTGTATAATCCTACACAAATTTATCTTACTCACTCTCTCAATTTGTTGCAAGATAAAAAATAAAATCAACAATCATTAAAGACAACTTCATTCGATTCAATAAAATAAGAGTTCTAACAAAATAGTTCAAAAGCAATTCCTAAAACTAAATCGGCCTAACATGGTCTCCATAACATCATCAACATTTAAATAAATCATTTTACAAGGAATAGAAGAAGTAAAATTGACAAAAAATTGAATAAAAAAACTTCTTCTCTTCTTTGCCAAAATCTGGAAATTTTAGTGTTGATGTGATATTTTCCCCATTCTTGATGATGATCCTTAACTTTAATCCTTCCTCAAGCCTCCAAAAATGTGTTCTTTACTCAAGGATGGTCTTTCTATAGAAGGGTTTCATCTCCGCCTAAGATGGAGGCTTAATGATGCTTTTATAGTCCAAAAAATCTAAATTTGATGAAGCCTCGTATAATTCTTCGGATTGTAATTCCCACGATCATGGAAATTGGCATGATTCCCATGATCGTGGGAATTGGCCACAGAACACTTCCTTTTTTCTTTTCCTCTTGATTTCTAGCTCAATCTCTAAATTGCTCCATCTTCCTTCCTACACAAAAATAGTCAATTCTTACCCTAAATTAACATCGAACATAAAAGAACAACAATGGAAATCAAACTAAACAAAAATATACAAAATGAATCCTAAACTACAACAATAATCAACAATTATGCAAAAAAACACATGCTAATTACCTAGAAAAACATAACCTAATGCACACCTATTAGAGGTCTAAGAACGTCCTCAAGAGATATCACCTGATCTGGGAGATAATTGATAGAGGTGATGTGAAGATTAAGAGAGTGCCCACAGATCAGAACATCGTTGCTCCTTTGACTAAGCCACTTCCACAAATAAAATTTGATTCTTATGTACTCGCCTATGGTATTAGATACAAAGGCGATTGGCTTTAGTGCAAGTGGGAGATTATTAGAGTAGTGCTCTAAAGGCAATCGCTTTTAGCACTTTTGTACAAACTTTATTTTGATTAATAAAGCGAAATGCATTTTTGATTAAATTGAATTTATATCTTAAATCGTTTGTATATAAATTGATATATATCTTAAATCAAATTAATGAAATCCATGATATAAAACATAGCATGAAGGAAATCATGTTGAGATCATGATAATGAGATTCCTATCATGTACAATTATGTTATTATCTAAATAATCCCTAGTTATAGGATTAATAAGACATGACATTATTAATCCAGACAGACTAGCACATGTTATGCCCCTTGATTTGATCAAGCAGTGGATCTCACAAACTATAAGTATGATATGTTTAGAGTTAATATGTGGATGCTTACTAAAGGTAGTAAGTACATTGGATGACTCGCTATGAGATTATCACATGGATGAACTATCGAATATTAATGATTAATCTCATCATAGCAATGGTGTAAATATATCCTTAGACTTGAGGTACTCAAAGATATCTTAGATACTAATTGTTTGCAAGGTTACAAGTGCTAAGTTCTACTATTTATAACCTTGGTAAATTCCGTAAGAACATGACCTAAGGTGTCGATCCCACAAGGAAGCCTAATCTAGTCCTAAAATCTAAGGTCGTACTAAAATTGGAATAATTTAAATAATAACTAATGCAGAAAATAATTCAATCAAACAAATAATTCCAAGAATTGCGTTGCAGAAATCTAAGCAAGATAACAAATCACAAAATACCAATACCAAACCTACTTAGAGACTACTGAGTGAGAGAAAGGGGGACTTAATTCGAAATTAATGAAAATCTAGTCAATTATGCAATTCTCAACTTCATGGGTCTAGACAGCCCTAGGGTGAATTACTCTCTCTCTCGAGTTATAATTCTTAACCCTAATTGATGATCTCTAATTTAAATTTTGGAATCGCGATCTCTTGATTCGCGATTGGCCTAAAATCTAAATTAGTTCTAAGTTGTCTATTAACCTACTGGGAATCTATGCTCAATCTATCATTACACCACTCTACTGGTTCGATTCAATTCTTAACCTATCAATTCACCTAACTCTCGTTAGCCCAAATTGATTATTTTCTCATGGCTCACCCTCTCAGTTTATTGCCCAGTTATTAAGAAGAGAATTTGAATCATAATTAAATCGAAAGAAAAAATAATAAAATAAACTTTATTAATCTCAGGAACTAAAAACAGAAAGGTGAGTATAAACACAATCTTAACATTCAACACAATACATTCTCAATACCTATTTCAATTCTATATATGAATAAAACTGAAATAAATGCAAAATAGGTTGGGAATGGAGATGTGGAGTCGGAGACAGCAGGAAACCACCTGTTCTGGGAAGTACGTCACGTCAAGCTATTCTTCGTGTCTCTCTTCCTTTGTCTCCTTCCTCAATCTCTCCACTTCTCTCTAGGTTTTTTAGGGATTAGATCACGTGAGTGCTCTCTTTTCCAGACTCTCCAAGGCTGCTAACTATGATTTGTAATGTTCTATTTATACTTTGGAGGCTCTAGGTCAAAGTGAGGGTTGAAACGGTCTAAAAAATCTTACGAAACTTGAGTTTTTCTATCAGTCCTACGTAGGCCACGATCGTGGCCCAATGTGCATGATCATGACCTGACTTAGAAGCTTTCTGTCACGATCGTGCCCTATGCACGATCGTGCACTCAACACTCAAATTCACACGAAATACATAATAAATTAAACTAAAAATACATAACAAATTAAACCCTAAAAATACATAACAAATTAAACCCTAAAACATCATGCAATTTTACAACTATCAACATTCCCACACTTAAACATTTGTTTATCCTCAAGTAAACAAAACAACAACACACAACAAACACAAAACACATAATGCAATAATGAGGCAATGGCTTTAATCTGCATGAAATAAATTTAATCTTGAACAAAATCATACAAATTATGTCAAATTATTAACATGCAAAATAAGTGTCTGGGACCTTTGAACTACATATACAACTTAATTGAGACTTAAGTGTTAACTTATTTACCCTTTTCAATTGTACACACATATTAATAATTTTTCTGTCCTTCAGACTCTGTAACTGTTCCTAAGTACATTTTCATGAAAATTCAAGCTTATTACAAGTCTAGCAGGTTTTTATTAAAAAAGCACACACTTTTTTCATTTATTATTTAAACCCAAACTTAGTCTTTTACTCGAACGCAAACATTTTTTATGAATGCGATCTAGTTACTCAACTAAGTCATTTTACTAAACAACTTGGTTGAAATGTCATTATAGCCTTTTTACACAAAGCACACATTTGTGATGCGTGTCGATCCAGTTACTCAGCTGTTATCACGTTTTCAACTGGCTACAATCTCCATTCATAACCCGAAAGTTAGTGAAATAGTAATTTATTAACAAAATTTTTTTAATTATTATTATTGTTACCTACCTTGTTGCTTTTAGCTATTCGTTTTCATGAAAAATACTACTTAAGCTACTTAAGTTAAAAGACCTCAAATTATAAATGAATGTGATAATGTAGAGGGTCCTATATTTACACTAATTCCTAATTAGGCTATATATTTATCCAAAGGCCCCCTAATTCACTAATTTTGCAGGCTAATGATTATTCACAACCTAATAGACTATGTCCAAAATTAAAAAAATTTCACTCGATCTAAGCCACTTGCACATCACATAATGCAACCTAATAACTATCATACAGTATGCACAAATCATATACAAAAGCAAAACACACAATCCCTCCCCACACTTGAACAACACAATGTCTTCAATGTGAGAAGGAAGCACACAAGCACAGAAAACAAAAGAGTAAAGACAAGAATTAAAGTAACAAAGAACAGATAAATTAACAATAAAAATAAACATAAACATAAAAACAAAATTAAACTGAAGGCTAATTTGGAAAAGAAAAATTGGGTAGACAGAAATCCTAAGGGGATGGAGGTGGTGATGGTATTGGAGATGGTAATTGGATGCCCTGAGACTCGAAATATCGGTGGATCCGTCGAATATCTCGGCTCTGACGTTGTTATGTGTATGCCATCTCCACAAGTGTTTTGTTGGTTTCGATGATTGCATCCAGAACTTCCTTCCATCCATGTTCTTCTTCTTCTTTAATCAATCATCCACTTTATCCCGAAATCTTATTCCTTCTTGATTTTATTTGGAAACAAAAATAATCCTACCTACATAATTCAAAGGTTCTAACACAAATAGTCAAAGAAAGCAATTTTCATGCATTGCCTCCCATGCAACACTTCTTTTAATGTTGGTAGCTCGATGCTATTCTTTGGAAATTCAGTCAGGACCAATTATGAGTGACTCTCTTCCTACCCTTTCGTTCAATATCAGTTTGTAGCTTATAATTAAGCTACAAATTGCGAAATGAGTATAAAGACAATATTAATAAAGTTGAGAAAACAGATTAATTTCATCAATGTCCTTCTTATTAACAAACTGTCAATAAAATAGGGAATAATGAAACTCCCCGAATCTTCCATCGAATCCAACAGTTTTTCCTACATGAAGGTGAATTGTTCTCCTTCTTCCATAATCACCTTCGCTTCCTCTACTTCTTCTATTTCCCGAATAGAAACTTCTAAGCTTTCTTTAAACTCGATGTCTATTGTCATATGTTCTTTATTCTCTTATTCTTTAAAAGATTCAAACACATCAATTATCCTGAATAACATACTAACCTTCAGATTCTTAAATACATCGTTCATGTTGAGTGTCTCATCATCATCATCAATCCAAAGGGTAAGGATCTTTGTATGGATGTCCACTCAAGATTTTTCAATTTTTACATGTACGACTGGTGAATAAAAGGGAGGTTTGGCACTCTTTTCTTCATACACTTTTGTCGTCTCTTAGACGTCAATGAGTTAGGGTTTAGCATGGTCTTCCTCTAGTTATGTTAGCTCTTCCCCATTCGTAAGTGTGATAGCCCCATATTGCTCTCGTTGATGTAATTCGATATTTTTCAAAGAGTCTTCCACACTTCTCTTACAAAATTGACAGGAAAGCAGCCTTACTTGAATCTCCAAGTTATGAATAGAAGCGGCATAATTTTCTGTCACTTGGCCAATTTGCTCTTCTAGTCTCTTCTACCCTTCTTTCATGTTTGTGAGCTTATCCAAGATCTTGTCCAATTTAGAATCCTATGAATTGGATTCGTCATGTTGAACTTCAAGTAGATCTTGGTGTCCCATGTGAGTACTTGCATTGTTTAACCAATAGAAATCTGGGTGGTTTTGCCACCCTGAAGTGTACATGGTCTAATAAGGGTATATATTTCTCTAACCATACTGTAACTCATTGTAATTCTTAAAATTTCCTAGCTCCCTATAATATCTATTTTTCATCATTGTTCTTTCCATTTCTCCTTCGCACCTAGCTCTTCAAATGTCTCAATTCTCATTCTAAGATATCTTAATGTGTCTCTACGTTATGCCTTAAATTTCTTTTTAAAAAAATCAAATGAAAATGAAAGCCTTAGATTAAATAACTAAACTAATCGCTTCCTTGGCAGCGGCACCAAAAACTTGTTCATAAGGTTACACGCACTAAGTTTTACTATTTATAACCTTGGTAAATTCTATAAGCGCATGGGTCGTTCACGTAGAACCTAAGCTGTTGATCCCACGAGGAAGCCTAATTTAGTCATAAAATCTAAGGTCGTACTAAAATTGCAATAATTCTAAGTAATAACTAATGCAGAAAATAATTCAATCAAACAAATAATTCCAAAAATTGCGTTGCAGAAATATAAGCAAGATAACAAATCACAAAAAAACCAATACCAAACCTACCTAGAAACTACTGAGTGAGAGAAAGGGGGATTTAATTCGAATTTAACAAAAATCGAGTCAATTATGCAATTCTCGACTTAACGAGACTAGATAATCCTAGGGTGAACTACTCTCTCTTGAGTTATAATTCTTAACCCTAATTGATGATCCCTAATTTAAATTATGGAATCGCGATCTCTCAATTCGTGATTGGCCCAAAACCTAAATCAGTGCTAAGTTGTCTATTAACCTACCAGGAATCTATGCTCGATCTCTCATTACACGACTCTACAGGTTCGATTCAATTCTTAACCTATGAATTCACCTAACTCTCGTTAGCCCAAATTGATTATTTTCCCTCAGCTCACCCTCTCAGTTTCTTGCCTAGTTATTAAGAACAGAATTTGAATCACAATTAAATCGAAAGAAAACTCAATCAAATAAACTTTATTAATCTCAAGAACTAAAAACCCAAAGGTGAGTATAGACATAATCTCAATGTTTAACACAATACATTTTCAACACCTATTTCAATTCTATACATGAATAAAACTGAAATATATAGAAAATATGTCCTCGGCTCACCCTCTCAGTTTCTTGCCCAGTTATTAAGAACAAAATTTGAATCACAACTAAATCGAAAGAAAACACAATCAAATAAACTTTATCAATCTCAAGAACTAAAATCCAAAGGTGAGTATAGACATAATCTCAATGTTTAACATAATACATTCTCAACACCTATTTCAATTTTATACATGAATAAAACTGAAATATATGGAAAATATGTCAGGAACGGAGATATGGAGTCAATGACAGTAGGAAACCATCTGTTCCGGGAAGTACGTCACTTCAAGCTATTCTCCGTGTCTCTATTCCTTTGTCTCCTTCCTCAATCTCTTAATTTCTCTCTAGGTTTTTTCTAGGATTGGATCACGTGAGTGCTCTCTTTTTCAGACTCTCCATGGCTGCTACCTCTACCTTGTAATGTTCTATTTATACTTTAAAGGCTCTAGGTTAAAGTCGGGGTCAAAATAGTCTAAAAAATATTGCAAAACTTGAGATTTTCTGTCAGTCTTACGCAGGTCACGATCGTGATCCAGCCTGCCATGATCATGGCCAGCGCCTTAACCTTTATATCACGATTGAAGTAAATCACACGTTAATATAGAATTTACGTACAATATATGATATACACAAGAAGGGGGGTTGAATTACGTATTCTTTTCGTGAATACAAAATCTTTAATATTTCTTAATAAGAACTTCTCTAACTTGTTAAAAGAATATCACTAACGTTATACGAAAATTGTTACGTAGATAAATCGCAATTAATTTCTATATACTTGTTAAAAAAAACAAAATAGAATAAGTTGAAAGATAGAAAATAGACACTACGATTTAATACTGGTTCATCCCAAACTGTGGGCTACGTCCAGTCCTCAGAATTTGTCTGAGTTTTCACTATACTTCAATAATTTACAAGTATTCTTTCTTCCCCTCCAGAGCCTCTTCTGGTTTCTTACACCAAGTATTCTTTTAGCTATCTTAGCCTCTCCAGGCTCTTAGCCTTTTCTTTCCCTCACTAGAAAGATATTGTGAGCTTTTGTTACAGTAGAGTTAGCTCTCTAGTATCGCACTACAGAATTTTTCTTTTCTAAGTAAACACTTGAACGCTCAAAAGTTTTCAGATTTAAAGTTTTTCGAAAAGTTATTTAATCTTCGACTACGACTAGTATTTATAGTCTAAGTCTCCAACTGCTTCTTGATTCTTGATAATTGCTTCTTGTATCTTGATAACCGCTTCTTGAATCTTGATAACCACTACTTGAATCTTGATAACTGCTATTTAGTTAAGTTCTGTAACTAACTCTAACTAACTAACTGTTCGATGTACTAGCATATCTTCTGCTTTGTATCGTTTGTGTTTTTACTTCTTCTGTTTCTTTACTTCTTCTGTGCTTTGTGCTTCTTATGTGTTTTGCTTCCTCTATGTTTTGCTTCTTCTGTGTTTTGTTTCTTTCTGTGTTTTGCTTCTTTTGTGTCTTTTGCTTCTTCTGTGTTTTTACTTCTTCTGTATCTTTACTTCTTCTGTGCTTTGCGTTTCTTCTGTATCTTCTGCTTCTTCTGTGTTTTTCTTCTTCTGTATATTCTGCTTCTTCTATGTTTTTACTTCTTTTGTATCTTTACTTCTTCTGTGCTTTGCGCTTCTTCTGTGTTTTGCTTCCTTTTATGTTTTTCTTCTTCTGTGTTTTGCTTCTTCTGTGTTTTGTACTTCTGCACACTTAACACACTCATCAAACTAGTTCATTTATTTCTAACATTATTATT
>JANZXP010064563.1:0-10921 GCA_027576715.1 Erythroxylum flavicans | reverse complement strand
TGCATTGTGTGTTGTGTGTTTGTTATTTTGTTTGCTTGAGGACAAGCAAACGTTTAAGTGTGGGGATGTTGATAGTTATGATTTGCATGATGTTTTAGGTTTCAATTTGCTAAGTATTTAATATTAATTTGAGTGTTTAGTGTGTATTTATGTTTTAATTGTGTTATTTTATGTGTTTAAGTGTTTTTATGGGTTAATATGAGTCTTTGAGCTTAAATGTTATATTTTTGAGGTACCTTTATGGGTTTATTAGTGTTTCAGGGTAAACAGCGAAGAACGGAGAAGTTTTTTAGAGTTTCAAACTAAAAACATGGCCCACAATCGTGACATAATAAGCCACGATCGTGACAGAAAGAGACGAGCTGAAAGGACCCTAGCCACGATTGTACACTTTAGGCCACAATTGTGAAAGAAAGGTTTAGGCTCTGGCCACGATCGTGGCCCTGCCTCGTGGCCTGCATCGGGCTAATACAAAAACTCAAATTTTGTGAGATTTTTCATACTGTTTTGACCCCGGATTAAACCTAGGGCTTCTGAGTCTAAAAAGGAGAGCCTTCACGTCAGCCAATTTCGAAAAAACCTAGAAAGAAATTGAGAGAATGAGGAAGGAGACAAAGGAAGAGAAACATGGAAAAGAACTTTGACACGACGTACTTCCCAAAACAGGTGGTTTCCTGCTATCGCTGCCTCAACAATTCTATTCCCAACATATTTTCTAGTTATTTCAATTTTATTCATGTATAGAATTGAAATAGGTGTTAAGAATAGGTTGTGTTGAATGTTGAGTTTTTGTTTATACTCACCTTTGGGATTTTTATTTTTTAGATTAATAAAGTTTAATTGATTTTGTTTTTTATTGATTTAATTGTGATTTAATTATGCTATTAATAACTTAGCGATAAACTGAGAGGGTGAGCCGAGTGAAAATAATCAAATTGGGCTAACAAGAGTTAGGTGATTTGATAGGTAAAGAATTGAATCAAACTGGTAGAATTGTGTAACGAGAGATCGAGCATAGGTTCCCAATAGGTTGTTAGACAATTTAGAACTAATTTAGGTTTTAGGTCAATTATGAATCGAGAGATCACATTTCTTATCAATTAGGGTTAAGAATTATAACTCAAGAGAGAGTAATCAACCTTAGGACCATCTAGACCCATTAATTTGACAATTGCACAACTGATTAGGTTTTCGTTAATTTCTAATTAAAACCCCCTTTCTCTCACTTAATAGTTTCTATGTTGGTTTTAGGATTGGTTTGTATGACTTCTTATCTTGCTTAGATTTCTACAATTCAATTCTTGAAATTAATTATTTGATTGGTTTATTTTCTGCATTAGTTATTTATTTTGAATTATTATAGTTTAATACGACCTTAGATTTTAGGACTAGCTTAGCCTCCTCGTGGGATTGATACCTTAGGTACTACACGAATAGTGCACTTATGGAATTTACAAAGGTTAATAAATATTAAAACTTAGTGTGTGTAACCTTACAATCATCGGGCACTCATCAGTTGGATGGCACGTGTTTAAACATATTCCACACACTTTCACTTGTGCTTATCCAATTGCAATTTGTTTCACAAAAGATGTTAGTTCATCTAAACGATGTTTAATGGATAAAGTGCTTACCTCGTTTACTCGTCAAATATCGTTGTGAGTGCCAAATTGTTAGGTGTTAGCGGCCATCTGCTTAAGTAATATCCTGGCTTCAGTGGGAATCTTCTCGCAAAGTGCCCAACTGCTCGCTACATCAGCCAAACTCCTCTCCATCGGTAAAAATCCTTCATAGAAATATTGGATAAGATGTTGCTCTGGTATGTTGTGGTGAGAACAACTGGAACATAACTTCTTGAACTACTTCTAATACTCATAAAGAGATTCTCCATTATGCTACTTTATGCCACATATCTCCTTCCGAATACTTGTTGTCTTTGAGACTGAAAAATATTTCTCTAAAAACAATCTCTTCATCTCTAACCAAATATTTATGCTCCCCTTAGTAAATCAAATAGCCAATCTTTTGTTGTATCTTTGAGCGAGAACGGGAAGGCTCTCAACATAATTTGCTCGGCCATCACCCTAGGAGGCTTCATGTTCAAACAAACCACATCGAGCTCCTTGAGACGCTTGTGTGCATCCTCACCTGCAAGACTATGAAAATTGGGTAATAAATGAATTAGTCCAGATTTTAACTCAAAGGTAACATGTTCAGTAAAATTAGGAAATGTAATGCATAGAGGTCTTTGGGTTAAGTCTGGTGCAGCCAATTCTCTCAACATTCTCAGATTTACTATAGTTGCTCCAGATTCAGGTTATGGGTCTACTACTGAAGATGTTCTTGCTTCTCTTAATGTCCATAATGTTCTCTCAATCTCTGGATCAAGTTGCTCAATTTCTCTAAGAGGAGATCTGGTCACTAGTATACACCAACACTTACAAACTTTTAAAAGTTAACAAATAGTCAAAAAGAAACAAATATATTCACAAATCATCAATTAAAATACAATACGAAAATTAAACTACCACACTCCCCTGAACAGTGCCAAACTTTAATAGCACGTGTTGAGTGCATTGTAAAATTTACCTGACTCTGCACACTAAAATTTGTAGTTATGGTGAGTTAGGATCGAATCCACAGGGATTGTTCAGTTAATTTTCGTAACAAAAATTAATTGATGCAAGGAAAATATAAAAGGGGTTTTGGATTTTTAAGCAATTTAGAAATTAAAGTAAAAGTAAACTATCAAAACAAATTAAAATAAGCAATCGAAAATGAGAAAAGTGTTGAAGATAAGTAAGGTTCGGTTCTAGTGTCAATCTTAACCTAAACACGATCAAACATATTCCATCATCCTAACATCTTTATAACTCTTTTTGGACTATTGATCTGAGACTAATAGAATGCTCTACTAATCTCAATTTTTCCTTAGGTTATGTTTAATCAAGATACGATCGTTAATTAAAACTAAATACTGAATAACCTAGGATACAATTTCTAGATTCAATTTGGCAGCCGCACTACGAATTGGAAAAGGATTAACAGAGATAGTAACATCACACATTCGGGTTTATCTGACCTAAGTTATGTTGTTCCTAACAATTAACGATCATTAGATGCTGCTCACAAACATCAAAAGTAACGATCACTGATTACATTCAATGTTTTAGCAATAGGTTCAAAATAGAATAATCAAAATAATGTATTAAGATCATTCATCTCAAAACCCAATCAAATCATCACCAACAACACAATAATCTGAAAAGAAATTACAACCTTAAAGTGATAAAAATAGCTTAAACGTGACTTGGCATCGATATTCCCCTTGAACCGACATCGAGAAGCTAACCTTCTATCTTCATTTTTATGCTCCAAGTGTGAACCATCTTCTCCACACTTCAGTGGTGAAAAATAAAGGAAAACCTAGCTCCTTCACTCTATTCCACGCCACTACTATCTTCTCCCTTTGCTACTGTTTCACGCCACTCTCTCCCACTTTTCATTGATGGGACAAATAAAGATGTTTGTCCTGAGCTACTATCCATGTAACTTTCTTTCTTCTCTCGTAGCTTTCAGTTACTCACTTGTTTCATGCAACTCTTACGTTCTTCTCTCGTAGCTCTCATTTGCGCCTCTCTTTCACGCCACTCTTTATTTCTTTTGTTCCTTATTTAGCCCTCCTAACTACGTTCAAACTCAAATAAAGCAGCCTCCACTCACATATTCTTCACTCTCCAACAAATATGTGAGCTTCAATCCTCACCCATTCATCCCCCACAACTGACACACACTCTTCTTTCTTTTCCTCTTATTTCGTGGTCCCCATCTTTTTCTTTCAGCTGTCCCTTGCTTTATTCTAACTTCAGTTCCCACACTCCAGTCGACACTTCCACCACCTTATTCTCATTTTGTAGCTAGGTTTCCAATAAGAATAAAATTGGACAGGTGTAGCATGATGCTCCTCTCCACCTCTCTAAAAAGAAAAAATCTTTTCATCTAAAATGTTAGTTAAAATGTAGCAAAATGGACAGCTGGCTTTCTCTCCACTCCTCTTCACTCTTAACCGACCAGTACACACTTAGTGCAGACCCCATAATGTATTCACATTTCTCTCTTTGTTTTTTTCTCAACAGGTACACACCTAGAGTAGCCCTGCACTCACCTTCGGTTGTTCCATTTTAAAGTTATGTTAAATGGAATAAAATGGATAGCTGTCTTGTGATGCATCCAGCCGTCCTTTTGTCTATTGTGGTTCACAGTTCCAATCCCCTTTTGTTTCACATAACATGTCTTCTTTATACCTTAAATGTTAGGCTAAAATTGGAATGGAAGCTGGTGTGTGTAGTGTCTCACGTGAGTTAATAATCTTGCATGGGATAGCTTACATGGTTCAACGTGAATGAGTTGCTTTGTAACAATATTTACTCAAGTTGCATAGCTATGAAATTTTATGGATGGTAGTGAGCCATGTTGACAACATTTTCTTCATGTTCCATGAATCAATAAAGTATGGAAGTAGAGAAGATGCCTTAAATGGACATGCTTTCAGGTCACTTTAGTTCCTTCACTTTCAAAATGTACCTAAGATCAAATATAAGCTAAAGTGAGTATCCTAAACATTTCTAAGGTATTAATTACTAAGTGTAGTATATCAAATGAATCACTATTTAAACACGTATCAGGAGTGAGGATAGAGCAGATAATAATGTGGTCAAAGAGGTGCCTTTCGTTTAGGTAAAGGTTCGGTTAGAATTGGTAATAAAGGTGGTGGTAAAGGAGTTGGACGCTGACCAACAGTGGGTATAAGTAGTTGCAGGACGTCCTTAGCACATGGTTAAACTTATGCGAGGATATACCATATAAAGAGGGAGGAGGCACCCATAGCCATCAATATCGTTCTAGTATGATTTTATTATTTGATATTAAGGCTTATGTGTTAATAGACCTAAGATCTAAAAATTCTTATATTCTTTACAGTTTGCCTCTAAAGTTTCAGGTTAGGTTAGTTCATTAGGATATAGTCTAAGAGTTTGTTTGCCAGTATAAGGCTGTGTGGTAGTAGATAATGTAAGGGAGGGGATGTCGATAAGGATTAGTGGAGTGGAGCTATCAGCTAACTTAATAGTGATGGATTTAGGGGATCATAATATAATTCTCAAGATGGATTAGTTAGCACAACATCAATCTGTAATGAATTGATATTTTTGGGGGATTATAAAGTGGTCCTAGCATGTGTGATCTCAACCATAACTGCTAGAAAACTAATATTGCATAGATGTGAGGTATATCTTGCTTATATTACAGATATGAGAAAGGTAAGTCCTAGGTTAGAGGATATTCCTATGGTGAGGTAATTTTTAAAGGTATTTTTAAACAATTTACTAAGTTTACCACCTTAAGGAGAGACAGATTTCACCGTTGAGATTTTGTCTAGAGCTACACCAATTTCTATTAAACCTTACATGATGGCAATCATTGAGTTACATTATTACAAAAAAGTTAGGAGAATTATTAGAAAAGGGCTTTATTAGATCGACCAAATAACCCTGGGGAGCTTTAGTGTTGTTTGTGAAGAAAAATGATGCCAATATGAGACTTTGCATGGATATTTAACAGCTAAATAGGGTGACAGTGAAGAACAAGTACTTGTTATCAAGGGTAGATGATCTTTTAGACCAGTTAAGGGAGGTTGTCATATTTTCCAATATTTACTTGAGATCTAGATGTTGGCAGTTAAGGATGGCTAAGCAAAGTATTCCTAAGACAACTTTTTGTACTTGGTATGGCTACTATAAGTTCCTAGTGATGCCTTTCAGGTGACTAATACGCCAGTTGCATTTATGGCATTGCTGAATAAGACTTTGTAGGAGTATCTAGATCAATTTGTGATAGTGTTCATTGATGATATATTGGTGTATTCTTGGAGTAAAGAGGAGCAAAAGCAACATTTGAGAATTGTGTTACATATTCTGAAGGGGAGATAATTGTATGCCAAGTTAAGTAAATGTGAGTTATGGATAGAGCAGGTAATTTTCCTTTGACATGTGGTGTCCTGAGAGGGATTGATGCCTGATCCTACTAAGTTAAAGACAATTATAGAGTGGGAGCTGCCTAGAAATGCATCAAATGTAAGGAATTTATTGGGACTTGCTAAGTATTATCAGAAATTTGTAGAAGAATATTTAATGATAATTAGCCCAGTGACCATTCTGTTGAAGAAAGAAGTTCAATTTTAGTGGGCAAATAAGTTCAAGGAGAGTTTTGAGGAGCTTAAGCAAAGATTGACTTCTAGCCCAATTTTGGTGCTACAATCAAGTGGTAAAGATTTTAAGGTATATATTCAAGCTTTAAGGTTAGGTTTGGGGTGTGTATTCATACAACATAGGAAACTGATAGCTTATGCCTCTCATTAGTTAACATTGCATGAGTTGAATTATCCCACCAATGATTTGGAGTTAGCAACGATTATATATGCTCTTAAGATTTAGAGACATTATTTGTATGGGGAGGCATTCTAAATCCTTACATATCACAAGAGCACTAAGTATATCCTAACTTAGAAGGAGCTAAACTTAAGGTAGGGAAATGGATCAAGCTATTAAAGGATTATAATTGTACTATTGATTACCATCCAAGGAAGGCTAATCAAGTGGTGGATGCTTGAGTAGGAAAAACTTAAGTGTGATGGATAGTTTGAGCAAACATAGTATGACACCATTGGTGGAGTTGAGAACAATGGACGTAAGAATGGAGATTGATTATGTGAGTAGTTTATAGGTGACATTACAAGTTCAACCAGATTTAGGACATAGGATTAGAGAGGCATAAGAACAGGTTTCTTATCTGATGCTGATAAGAGAGACTGAAACAGAATAAGGTGACTAACTTTTCAATGAGAGTAAATAAAGTGTTAGTAAATGGGGGCAAGTTTGTATGTTTGATATAGATAGACTACAAAATGAGATTTTGAAGGAAATTCATAGTGCATCATATGTTATGGATCCTGGTACTATAAAAATGTACTGAAACTTAAGACCTTATTACCAATGGTCAACGATGAAGAAAGATGTAGCAGAGTTTGATCGAGATGTTTAACTATCAATAGGTCAAGGCAAAGCAGTAAGCACTAGCATGGAAATTAAGACCTTTAGTTATTCTGTTATGGAAGTGGGAGAAAATCACAATAGATTTTATGGAAGCGTTATTGATAACTAGACAAGAACAGTATTCAACTTAGGTGATTATGGATAGGTTGACTAAATTAGCTCATTTCTTACCTATACAGAAGACAGAATCCTGGACAAACTTACCAAGTTTTATGTTGAAGTGATTATGAGGTTACACAGGGTTTCAGTGTCTATTGTATCAAATCGAGATGCACAGTTTACTTCCTAATTCTGGATGAGTTTATAAATAGCTTTAGATACTAGGTTGAATTTGAGCATTGCATTTCACCCTTAATTAGATGGACAGTTATAGCATACAATTCAGCCATTGAAGGATATGGGGAGAGCTTATATACTAAACTTTGAGGGTGATCAAGATAGACATCTACCTTTGATAGAGTTTGCGTATAATAATAGTTATCACTCTAGCACAGTATGACACCATTTGAGGGCAATGTATAGATATGATATGTTTGGGATATAGAAGGTGACAGATTGTTGATTGGAGTTGATTCAAAAGATAATGGAGAAAATAAGGGTAGTAAGGTAATGCTTGAAGACAGCTTAGGATTGGTAAAAGAATTATATCGATCAACATCATCAGGAACAATGTTGGAGAAATGGTATTTCCACAAGTACCATCTTGGAGGAGAATCTTGATGTTTGGTAAGAGAGGGAAGTTGAATCTGAGATACATCAGGCTATATGAAATTGTATAACCTATAGAGTTGTTAGCTTACAAATTATTCTTACCTCCAAAGTTATCACATATTTATGATATGTTCCACATGTCACTGTTGTGGCAGTACCAATTAGATCCTAGTAATGTTATTTCAAGGGCTAAGATCGAAGATGCAATTGATATGACTTATAAAAAGGAGCCAATGGAGATATTAGATAGATGGATTAGGAAATTAAGGAGATAAAAGATTTCGATGGTACGTGTTTTGGAGTTATCATCGTTCTCTAAGAGATACTACTTGAGAGGTAGAGGACAAAGTTTGACGTCAGTATCCTCATTTGTTTAGATCCTCAAATATGTAATTTAATTTCGAGGAAGAAATTCTTTTAAAGGAGAGAACTTTAAAGCCTACAAAAAGAAAAAAAAATAAAACCCAACTTTAACAAAACTAACCCACCCCATAAAACAAATTAAAATATAAGGGTATAAATAAGAAGACAATAAATGGGTAATTAAAAACGCAATGAAAAAGTCTTCTTCTTCTTCCTCCCAATTGTTTTTTAACTAGCAAGTGTTCAAATATACAATTTATTGCATGCGAAGCTTTTCTTATGCATTCCCTTATGTTTTTATTTTCCATTAAATTGTGAGAAAATTATAAAAGTTATCAACCCTAAAATCTCTTGGAAAGGCTTAGAACTTCATATAGCTAAAAAATTTCAGCAATAATTCTATGCCTTTTATTCGTGAGTTTTAGTCATTCTACACCAGTTTATAGTTAGAAAGTATACTGTGATTGTTTGGGACAATAATTTGAAGTCACAAGAAAAGTAAAAATGGAGAAAAGGTGATTGAAAGTGGAAACGGGAATAATGTTAGATTATTAAGTGTAATTGGGTTGAAATTTTTTCTTTAAAAAGTCTAATAAAATTTTGTAATCTCGAAGTTCAAAGTTCATACTAAGGAGTAAATTTAACTTATCAATTAGTTAACTCTGAAAATCAATTAAGAATAACCTTAGAGTGTACTTTTAGAATAGTATTTTGTTATTAATAAATTATTTTATAGTGAATCATATTTTAAATTTGTCGTTAATGAAATTAATGATTAATAATTACATACATGGATTTCTAAAATATATGAATTGTGTTTATTTATTTCACAAATAATTAACAAAAGTAGAAAATGTTTCGCATTTATATTTTATTACATATTATGAGGTCTGTCGATTGATGATTTGGAAAAAAATTTGTTATTAAAATTTTTAGCTATGCATGAGTACAATTAAGAATATTAAGGTAAATAAATCATGTTCATGAAATTAAATAAAGACTAGTTTATAATAGGTATGAATACATTGTGTAAATCGTAAATATGTGGCTTCCCTTGGATAAGCTATATTTGATGGTCATAGATTGATAGGTTGTTTAAGTATGAGTTAACGATGGTTAATTATTTATTCGTGAAGTAAGTATCAGGGCATCCTAAGTCTCAAGTGCCAGTGGATAAGTACTAGAGTGGTACCGAAATATCCTGAATCTTGGGAATATACTATGCCGATGATTAGGTACTAGATTGGTTAAGGTACCTTATTGATAGAGAACCATGGGCATATGAAAGACAAGAAGAGAGGCATCCATGATGTGATCCGCCTCAAAGAAGCCTAGGATATGACTTGCATGGACATGAGCTTGCAAAGGGAGGCTCAGGAGCTGAAATTGGATCAGATTTAAAGTCTGAATGTGCAAGGCAAGGGACTGAGCAAAATTCCCATATCAAAGGCCCAACATTTAATTATAATGTTCCTAAAGATCCATTACAAGATGTTGGAGGCCCAATGGAAAAAGCTAGGGCCAAAGCAATGAAGCAAGCATTGAATTGTTTTATCCAAGATCTTCAAAAGATAGAGCCCATGTTGTTGAGTCAGATTTCATCTCATAAAGATCCAAGAGCATTGTCCTACTCCTTGAAGCCCATCATGAAGTGTCCAAAGGCCCACATGGAGTCCAATTGGGAGAACTCACTTAAAATACCATGTGACAACCATGTGCCACTTAAAAATAAGGAGAAGGACGCGTGATCTATAAAGTCCAATATGTTCAGATCATATTTTAATTAGTATCCTTTTTGTTTTCCTTGAAAGAAGGCCATCTAGTCAACACCTTTCTAAGTTTTTTTGTTTCTTTTTAGGGATTTATTTGTTTCCTTTTATTTAGTTTCTTCTTTAGGACATTAAGTTAGAAAGTTTTCCTATAAGTAGGCACCCTCTACATACTTTGGAAGGGGATTTTCATTGAGAAATACTATTGAGTATTATTGGGAGTATTATTGGGAGCATTCTTGCTTTCTTTGTGTTCTTTGAGAATACTTGACTTATAGAAGGAGTGGTCTTCCTTTGTAGCATCCCAACGTTAGAGTTCTAAGAGATAAGTTCTCTTAGGGTTCTTTCCATTGACCAACATTCTTTTAATCCCTTTTCTCTTTATGTTCTATTTCTATCTTTTCAACTTTGTTTCTTATGCTTCTATGTGTGTTTGATTCTAGTAGTTTCCGGGCATAGTTTCATCTTGTTGAAGGTTCTCTAGGATAAGTTCCTATTGGGTTTCCCATCAGTGTGACTGGACCATCTCATTATATATATATATATATATATATATATATATATATATAAGATATGTGCAAGGTGAAAGATGAGAGAGGCTTCTCTAAAATTATGCATTTATTGTCTTTAAATGATTAAAGTCAAAAACAATAAAAGAGAAAAACAAAAACAAAAGCAAGTAAGATGATGATAATCGTGAAAATGGCAATCTTCACGATTCTCACAAAAAATTCTCCTCATCTTTCTCATCTTCTTCCTTTCATTCTCTTTCACAGTTTTGCTTTCCATAGAACAAAGAAGAGAGCTAGCACTCTTGTCTTTGTTTTAGTCATTTTCAGATCAAAAAGTTTGATTGGGTTAGTTTTGTCGATTTCTGTGTGGATGATACAAATCACCAAGGCAATGGAGACTTGAGGATGCCAATGGGTCCAATTACAAGGTCACGCTCCAACAAGCTCAAAGCACAAT
>JANZXP010064473.1:0-10923 GCA_027576715.1 Erythroxylum flavicans | reverse complement strand
AATCAATCAAACATACTCAATACAAATTATATGGAATGCACATGTGACTCTTTTCCAATTATTACGTTGTTGTGACCGAGTACCTAAACTGTCCCGTATCCATTTTGGATACCGGGCTCATTGATAACTGTCCCTTATCCGATGAGGATACGGGGCTCATTTTACATAGTGAGCCTTACGATCTTAATCACTGTCTGAGCTCGAGGCTCTTTTCACTCGTTGAGCTTTAAGCTCTGATCGGTGGCTACTCTAGTCACAACTCCCATTATCTGATCATGCATTCATGTATAGAATGCATCTCACATTTTCAATCAATCATATCATATCACATTTAGTTCTGCACATTCACATTCAAGTAGCACTTCAACATATATCCCACATTTCACAATCATCGAACCTTCTGTCTAGAATTCAACACAATTCAATTCACATTCATTTATCATTCATAACAGCATTTAAGCAAACAATAATTGAGAGAAACCGTCTAGGTTACTCACAGTACGCTCCAGATTAGCATTTGCTTCTCATATTTGGAAACATTTGGATGTGGACATTTTATCCTGCACATCAGTATTATGCAATACACACGTTGCACACACATTAATAATTGCACAATATCAAGTATTCATTGATGCACAAATGTGTGTACGGACGATGTACAATGCATGCTTAATGACAATCCCAGGTATATCATCTAATTTCATATTTTATCCACATTCTCATTTTATATCTTAGTTTCTCGTCATTCTTTTTTTTTCATTAGTAGCTCTCACAGTATCCAACTCTCATTCACTTCTATTTAATACCCATTTCTCATTTCCTTTGAATCATAACTACAATCACATGAACCTCTATATTTTCATTATACAAATGTCTTTGGTAATTTAATACCAACAATTCATTCACTAATTTTATTCTAACATTATATAATCATACAATATCCAAACTCTCATTTCTCCTTATAACATCTCCAAAATTCCAGACCTTCGGGTCAATTTTCCATGATCATTATGACTAGGAGTTTGCAGTAATTTGACAACACTTTCTGCTAGAAAATTGTTCTTTTATCTCTTAAGTTTCTAATGACACCAATATCATTCAATTCGATTCAATATCCCAAAAGTTATACTCCAAATAAATTCAGACTGTTCTTAATCTATAACAGTGCCCTGCACTCAACTTCAGTCCAGAATTTTAAATTTTTAGAGACAGAACTAAAATTCTATTTCTTCATAAAAATTATATCTCTATGTCTCTAGTTTACTCCAAATTACGAATCACTCCATTCGGATAACTACAGAATAAGTTATGATCAAAATACTAAAAAATGTTTAAGCTGTGTAGGAAAGTTGGCCGCGGCGAAGACAGGAGTTGGCCGCGGCGAACTTATCATGAGAGGAAAATTCCTCATGAAATCCTACAAGTTGGCTATGGCGAATCAAGGAGTTGGTCGCGGCGAACTTTCACAGAAGCATACGCAATGAACATGTTACTGCTATAATTTCCAAGTTTTACACATCCAACATCTTACACCTAACACACCTTGTACATAAATCACCCAATCTACTTCATTTACTCTTCATTCTCAACTCCATTTCAACTCAATATCAATCATAAACAATTCATGACATATATTTGATCATTACCCAAAAAAACAGAGCATACACATTTACCCATTCATCGTTGATTTATCTACACTCATTTTAACCCCTTTATAAAGATCATTCTACCTCAAAACATATCTATAATAATATACGAATTATAACTCATCCTACATATACAAAAGCAAGACATTCACATCATCTATTCATCACTCACGTCCATCATATACACAACACAATTTCATGTCATTTAACCTCTAACTATCATAATAAATGCTTATACTTAAACATCTCATAAAGGTTTAGGTGCTACTTACTTAATTAAGCTTCAAGATCTTCAAAAATCTTCAAAATCACACTTAATCCTAGCTCTCCTCATAACCCACGTTCATCAACATCAAAGAGTGATAAGGTTGAGTCTTTAGTGAGAATGAAAGAGAGAGCACGTTAAGAGTAGTAAATGAAAGGAGAGAGAGTTAGGTTTAACATGTATGGAGATTGGCGAGAAAAATTGTGAAGGAGGAGAAGAAGAGCAAGGTTATGAAGAAGGAGAAGAAAAGCAAGATACAAGACCATTTAATGGTCTTCCAATTAATTAAACCATCGTGGGATAAGGACATGGCTTAGCAAGTGACACATGTCACTTGCCACATGTCTAATCTCTATTGGTTCACAATTGGTTCTTTTAGTAAACTAGTCCATTAAATTCCAATTTCTACTCCAATTGTCTCCCAATTTCAATGACATATGTCATTAAATTCAAATGTCATTTATAAAAATTTCCACTATCATTTGACTCTTATTTTGACTGCCATTAATCAATTATTCTGTCACTTGACATTTTTCCTAGTCTAAAAATTATCCAAAATTTCTGAAGTTTTTCCTAAAATTCACCAAAAATTCTAAATCACTAACCCTAGTATAAAAATTATCCAAAATTTCAGAAGTTTTTTCTAAAATTCACCAAAAATTCTAAATCACTAACTATACTCTCTAAATCAATTTTCAACATATAAAAACCACAATTCTCAATAAAAATCACCTTTCCACATATATATATATCAATTATACCCAAAAATTGTCCATGAATGCATGTACAATCATTTTAATGTGTGAAAAATTCAAATTCACGTGCATGTATGCTAACATTATGCATGAGCATGAAATGCATTTTTCTTAATCTTAATAAACTCTCATATATACTATTCTAGCCTCAACATGGGTAACGGGATATTACAGGAAGGCAGCGATGTTGGGAAACATCCCAATCTGGAAAGCACGTCAAATCAGCTTCATTTTCCTCTTCTTCCCCTTCTTTCTTTTTCTTCCTCTCTCTTGGTATTCTCTCTTTAAGGTTCAAGTGTGGCTGATGCAAAAGCTCCTTTTTTGTTCCTCTTAATGTTCTTGAAATAGTATTTTATGTTTTAGGTAACCTTAGGGTCTTTTCGGGGTCTGAAAGGTCCAAAAGGTCCCTTGAAACGTGAAGTTTGTAAGTGACTGTGTGTTTTCCCAAAACAGGCCATAATCGTGGCCCACATATGAGCCTTATGTTATAACCATTGTTTCAGCCTGAATGTCTTCCAAAACTACTCCATTCTTCAATACTAACCCTGAAACATTGGCAAACACATCAAGGTGCCTTAAAAATATAATATTTAAGCTATTAAAGGCTTGTACTAACCCATAAAACACTTAAAACACAAATAATTAAGAAACCAACATAATTCTAACCTAAACACATACAAAATTGTTGAATTAATGGCTAAACATATATCAAACTATACCCTAAAATACGATGTAATTTACACTTATCTTCTACTATTCAAGCAAGACTTATTGAGAGCCCAATTGAATTACACCATTCTTAAGAAGGAGTTACTAGTACTAGTATTCATATATGACAAGTTACGATCTTATCTTTTGGTGTCTAATGTGGTTATCTATATAAATCATATGACGTTGAGATACCTCTTCACTAAGAAAGGTACAAAGCTGAGGTTTATCCAATCGATGCTGCTTGTATAAGAATTTGATACAGATATTAGAGAACTAAGTGGTTGATCACCTATCATGTCTTGAAGGAGGGAAGCTGCAATAGGGTGAAAAAATCAATGAGTAATTCCCCAATGAATCTTTGATGATGATAAACCACCTATTTGTTCCATGTTATACTGATATAGCAAATTATGTTGCAGTTGGTATCCTTTCCCTTGATTTGCGTTATTAACAAAGAAAGAGGTTCTTGTATGACTATACTCTCTATTTATGGGATGAATCAATATTGTATAAAAATTATATTGATGGAATGATTAGGATATATGTTCCAGAGGAGGAGATATTAGAAATACCAATAAATTATCATAATTTTACTTATGCAAAGCATTATGGAGCAAATAAGATGGGTACTTGAGAATTGGAATGTGAATTTTGTTGGCTTAACTTGTTCAAGGAAGCTCGTGAGTATGTGATGCAATACAATATAAGCTAAATAGTGGGGAGAATTTGAAAGAGAGACAAGATGCCCTTTCCAACATCATAGAGTTTCAAGTGTTTAATGTGTGGGGATTGGATTTTATAACACCCTTCACATCCTCTATAGGAAACACATACATTTTAATGGAAGTAAATTATGTATCAAAATAGGATAAAGTTATAGGAACTCCAATTAACGATGGTAAAGTGATACCAAAATTCATTAAAAGGATATTCAATAGAATTGGAGTACTGAGAGCAATCATAACTGATGGAGGAGCACATTTCTGTAAAAAAAACATTTGAAGCTTTGGGATGGAATCTACCATTAAGTGGCCATGCCCTATCTTCCGTAAACAAGTGGACAAGTAGAGGTTATTAAGAGAGAGCTAAAAAGAATCCTAGAGAAGATCATTAATGGTTCATAGGAAAGATTGGGCATGAAAGCTTGATGATTCTTTATAGGCATATCTAACTGCGTTCAAGACACCCATTGGTATAATACCCTTCCAAATTGTTCATGGGAAATTAAGCTTTTCACTTACCCATGGAGTTAGAGCATATGGTATATTAGGCTATTAAAGCGCTAGATTTTAATTGGAAGATAGTTGGTGAAAGAGACTGCTATATAAGGAAAAGGTTAAAAAAATGACATGATTCTTGTATTAAGAGGAAGGAATTCAAGATAAGAGATGCGGTTTTGTTATTTAACTCAAGATTGAAATTGTTTATTGGAAAGCTCGATTCATGTTAGAGTAGTCCTTTCAAAGTGACTCAAGTATTCAATCATAGAGCTTTAAAATTGGAGAACAATAAAAAGGAAACATTCAAGGTTAATGGTCATTAATACAAACCAATTTTTAGGATTATATTCACATAAATGGGAATTCATTTCTTTTCTTTCTTTTGGTTAAAAATTAAGCTGAAATGGTAAAGCTAATGACCCTAAAAATTAGCATGTCATGTTTTAGATAGGCTTTTGTAATTTTGTGTGTGTTTTGTCACAATATTTTTATGATTTTTGAGTGAGTTTGGTTTACGAATGTTCATGCATGAAGTGTGTCAAAGTGTTTGGAAAAACACACAATCGTACAAAAAATGTAGCAAACTCTCTTCTTCATGATTGTGTAATTTTGGACAATCATGCAATATTCCAATAAACACGATGATGATAGATATATTATGTACAAGTCTTACACGATTATGCAAGGGTCATAATCGTGCAAACATGGATTTTAAACCCCTAAAGCCTAGCTTATTTAAATGGTTCTTCTCCTTTCTTCTTCCTCTCACCTCTTCTATCTTTAGCTGGCAGCTCCCACCTCTTTTTCACTTGTTTTTCACTTAATTTTAAAGCAAACTTCATGCTTTTGTTCCAATGTCTACTATTTTAACCTAGTTTACTTATAGATTTAGTGATTTTTTGCATTACAAATCATTTTTCTTAGTATTAGAGAGCATATTTTTTTGTAACTTTTCTTGCATAATTTTTATGTTCTAAATTGTTATTTTATAGGTTTTCACATAGAAGATGGTACCAAGAGTGAAGTAACTTATAAGAAGCTCTGAATCCGACAGAAAAGTGAAGGTATTTGAAAGTGGTTAATATAATTTGCCTGCAGATTTTAGAGCTCCATTACTGGTATTCTTGTAAAAACAAGGTAAGAAATTTCAAAACTTCACTCTAAAATTATTATTGCACCTCATTATTTTGATTTAGAAACTTTGGAAGAATTAGGGTTAAAAGAAAAGGTGGAATCTTTGAGTATAAAAACTAATTGGGAAAAGTTTATTCAATGTGATTATGTTATGTATGAATAATTTACCTTAGAATTTCAAAGTACTCTTAGTTATGTGCTAAACAAGTTAGATAATTTTTTGTTTAAATTAAAAGGGAATGCAAGTTCCCTAAAACCAAAATAATATAATCCTATAAATATTTTTAAGCAATAACATATTGGAAGCAATTAACCATCTTAAAAGTGTTTAACCTTTATAATGCACCAAATAATGTAATTAGGAATCCAAAAGATTTGTTGCTACATAAATTCATGTATCATTATTTATGAAAAAAGTCAAAGTAATGTGTTCTAAAAAGGATTTAATTTTACTTTGGTGTATGGGAAAAAAAAGTTACGGTCTGCACTTCCACATACATTTCCCATATAATTGTTATTTCAATTAATAAAAATAATAGCTATTTAGGAATGGGATTTTTAATAACTGCATTAGGTCAATATCATGATATTGTTATTTCTGGACTAACCTCTATTGCTTCTGAGTTTTTCAATAATACACACTTAAGGAAGGAAGAAATCCTAGAGTCCCGTGGTATGGAACTCCAGGATCTAAGCTATTGATCTGTAAGGAGAGGATATGTGGGATCTAATTTTATCTTACAATAACAACACGAGGAAACATTGAGTGAGAAATTTGATGAATAAAAAGAAGGTTAGGAATGAGTGCTCAACAAAATGATGGAAAACAACAAGAGACTAAATAGAGAATAGACGTCACAGAAGCATAGTTGAACCAGGTAATATGAAAACAAAGCTAATAAACAAGCAATGAATGAAATAGTTAATGATACAAGAATCCAAATTCCTTCTCCGATGACATCACCACCACCACCACCACCACCATCATTCCCACAAGTGTTCCTATCTTTGTCTTTGTCTTTGTCTTTGTCTTTGTCTTTTTGCTTATTACATTAGTTATGTGTGTTTGATTTCAATTGTGAATCGTTTTCCATATTAAGGACAACATATTTTTTTAAGTGTGGGGACGTATATGCATTTGCATGATCAATTATGTGTGATTTTGCATTTATGTTTTCATTTGCATTGTGTAAAATAATTACTGCATAATTTTGCATTATGTAAATAACATGAAATTAAAAGGAATTAGCTTATATATGAATATTATCATTTAAATTATGAAGAAACATTAGCTTTTAAAGCTTATGTTTTGAGTGTTTTTGAGGTGAATATACATGTTTATCAGAATATTGTACCTATTATTTCATTTTATGACACTTATTTAGAAGCACTTATGAGTGAATAAATTTAATTTAGTAGGATTCATCAATAGGTTTTCATGGAAATGGATTGATTAGGAAGAAATAATATAGGTTAATATATATATAAATTGAACAAATTTCTTAAATAAATTTCCTATTATATTGGCCTTTTTTAAAAAATTTTGTTTAAGAATAGAGCTAGTAGCCAGTTATGGGTTGTGATATACTTAAGTAATTAGGGAAATTTGTGATAAAATGTTTGCATTGCGTCAAAAGGCTATAATGAAACTCCAACCAAGCTTAATAAAACATAACCTATTTAAGTAACTGGGGGACATTTATGATAAAGTGTTTGCCTTCGTGTCAAAAGACTAGGTGATCATTAAAAAAATATGAAAACATGGTATTTTCAATAAAAGTGAACTTATTGATCTTCTTGTAATATGTTAAGAACTTTCTATTAATAGGTACTTAGTGATGGCTTACCTTTTCAATATGGTAACTAAAAAAGAGTGAATGCTTACAAGTGATATAGATATATGAATAAGGTGTCAATATTTTGGTTGATGTGTGTATTTAAATCAAAGTACTTGGATATGAATAGAACGAATTAGTGTGTTGGAACTTTTTAGTGATCGATTTTTGTGGCTAAGTTAATTTCATGAGATTTGATGCTATTGTACCATTATTGCATTCTTGCAAGATTGTGTGTTTGTATGTTTATATGTTTTGTTTGTTTTGTGGTTTTAGTTTTGCATACAAATAAGTAAGGTTTTAAGCTTGGGAAAGCTAATAGGTGTGATTTATAATGTGTTTTAAAGGTTGTAGAATGTGTTTTTAAGTGTTTTCTTGAGTGATAATTAGATGTTTAGGATACATATTTATGTATTCATTTATGCTTTTGTATGTTTTGTTGATTACTGTTAATTAGGGCATGAATATGATCATAATACATACTTTAGGAGATATTATGATGAGTGGAGACATGAAATTTCAAGAAAAAGATAAAGAAGAAGTTAGATAAAGGAAGTTAACACGATCATGTGCACAACTATGCAAGAATGTATGATGGAGAGTTAAAGACTTTCTGTTATGATCTATGTAAAGTAACCAATGCATGATTGTGTAAGAGACAGCTTTCCAGGTCACGAGGCTTTTTATATTTTTGATGATTCGAGGCTATTTTTTGGATTAAAAAATGTGGAAACTCTAGAAAGAACCCTATAAGGATTAAGAAGTCCAAAAGGCAAAAAAAAGAACAAAAAGAAGTGACTATAAAATATCAAAAAAGAGCTTAAGGAGAAAAAAATTCCTTAAGAACAAATATTGCAAACTTTTCCAATTTAAGGACAAAGAAGAGAAGACATCCATAATTCATAATTCTAGTTTTTTCCTTTCTTTCCTTATTACTTTTGAATATGAATGATGACTCAATTGGGATATATTGTTTTAGCTACGGATTACTGAACTTACTTTATGGATTACTCTTGAACTGTTTGTTAAACTTTTACATTTTTTATTTAATAGAGATATACTATATGGTTTTTATTGTTTTATATTTGATATGAATCAAAGGGTTAGGTTGAATTATCAGTGTTATATTGTACAGTAAGAGCTGGTAACATAATAGATTTATAAACATCATATTAATAGGTAATTAAAGAGAGATCTTAATTATTTATTAAATACCTTTAGGATAGTTTCAATTCCAATTAGATAATTAAGAGAGTTTTGCTAAATCGAGAGATTGCAATTTGATTCTTATTTATTTTAAATAGGATTACTTGGTTAGATCTCAAGACAGGGGAATCATAACTATTGGATATCTAGGTTCAATTATTATTAAATAAAGAAGGTGAAGTGAGAAAAAAAAAACAAGGATAAAGTAATTACTAAGTTTTCATCATTGATTAATCAAAAAATTCATTGCTACTTGTTTAATCATTCAATTACCAATTCTCATTATTTAAAAACAAAATAGGGACAGAACCTTTGAGGGGATGGTTATCCTTTTTTATTAATAAAATTTTTTTACAAGTTTGAGGGGGTTATAAACCTTACCTCAGGAAGTGAAGAAAATAGTGACGCAGGTATTGTGTCTAAGATATTAAAGGATAACAAATATGAAAATTATTATACAAATTAATACTACATGTAATGAACATTATAATGCTATCGAAACCATTTGATGTAAGGAAAATGTTGTTTATCTAAAGTGAAAAAGACCCCTAATGTATCGAGGTAAATTATCTATATTACCAAAATAATGTAAACAAAGAATGCAATTCCACTTGAATCTTTTAGTTTAATCAATTATTTCCTATTCTCTATATTGCTAGTGAATTTATCAAATATGATTGTTAATCTTTTTTAAGCATCAATAACATATTCCAATAAGCAAGTTAAAAAAATCTCTATAATAACTATGAATGAATAAGAAATTAATAACACCACAAACAATTTCATAAATATCTTTATCTTATGACAATGATATGATATTTCAACCAACATATAATTTAGTCATTACTTTGTAATCTCAAGTTGAATAAAAAGTCATGCTATTATTAATCAAACAATTACATTAATCATAGAAAGAAATATTCAACATAAAACTGGAATGAAAAATCAATCTAATTAAAATTAGGAAAATTCAAGTATTCATAATTTGATTACATTGTAACCCCTAAACAGAAATCTAGAACATCATTAAATTAAATAAGAACTTAAATAAGGGTTGAGTTATGATTTAAGAGAAAAAAAACAAAAATTGAAGAAAAATTGATGTCAAATTCTGTCTCCTAATTGGATCTTCGAGTTCTTCCTTTCTTCTTATACTTTTTCTTCTTCTCCAAATCTCTACAAAAAAAATTTTTAAAAAAAAGTCTCCTTAAAAGAATATCAAAAAGATTGTTCCTCTTTCGATAATTCCTAAAGTCTTCTATTTATAGATTCCTTTAGGTGAAATGGATGAATCAGGAAAACATTATGGACTCCAAATTTTGGATAATGAAACCTCTTTCCAATTCCTCAACAACTATAAAATTTGTCTTAAAGCTAAGACCAGAGACTATACACTCTTCATTTGTAATTATTCGTTAGGCATTTAGAGAAATATACTATAAAGGCTCAACTTGCGAAATACTCCCACTTCTATAAAAGACACTATTGATTAGGCATTAAATCTAAAGTTCAGTAATCTCAATGATTCAATGATATTCAAAATTAGCATAAGACATTATATTTATAAAATAAGGAGGGAGAAAAATTATAAAAGTCACGATCATGGCCTGCTTCCATACATCCAATTATTCTCTTTTCACCAATTTCTTGTTTCCACACACTCAAACACACATCAAACACCTCTTGAAACATAAAATTAAGATCCAAATCATGGTCAAAACCATACAAACATTTAGAAGATAAACAAACACTAATAATAATATAATTTTAAGCCTATATACATGATAATCATCTAAAAATACTCAAAAGCACAATTAAACATTTATCAAAACATAGTATAATTTACACTATCAACATCCCAATACTTAAAATTTTGCTTTTCCTCAAGAAAAACAAAAAAAACACAAATTCAAACTTAAACTCAAACTCAAACTCAAACAATGCACACAATAACACATACATTTATGCAACATGTACTAATGATACAATGGCATCTAACTTAATGAAGCTAATTTTGAAGTCAATCATACGTTAATATAGAATTCACGTACAATATATGAGATACACAAGAAGGGGGGGTTGAATTGTGTATTCTTTTCGTGAATACAAAATCTTTAATATATCTTGTTAAGAACTTCTCTAACTTGTTAA